>CABFOW010000683.1:197798-223431 GCA_902141385.1 Timema californicum
CCCCCCCCCCATTTATTAAAACATGGGTTGGAAGAAATAAAACCAAGAGGTTTTTTTTTCTGTTTGTTTAAAACAAAGAAAAGTACTGTCCGGGTTATTCACGAGATTAATTGCGCAGTTACCCCGGGCAATACCAGTTACTTTTGATAGTTGCAAATATTCTGATAACTCGTATAAATATTAAGCATGACGTGGAGTGCAAAGAATAAAAGTTAAACCTAAATAAAAGTAACAAAACCAATGGCTTTATTGAAAAACTAGCTGAAGTAAACGAAGTTGCCCGGGGAGTTTATTCTAGTTGAGAGAGATGGAAGGTAACATTAAAGTTGGTGCCCTTTGTTGCCCGTAGCCTTTTTTACTTCTGACATGGTTTTTAAATGATTTTAAAAATTTAATCAAAATTTTTAAATTTCAGTTTCAAGGGGCACAAGTTCGTACACAAGGAGTATTAATTTTTTTAAATTTCAAACTTTCGCGTGCGGTAGATATCGCCAAAGTTCATGACAAGCGAAAAAATCGTTTGTTTTTTTTAGCCCCACGTCCTATTATCTGTTTGGATTATACACCTATGTATTAAATTATTCTAATATTTTTAGAATGAGAAATAATGAATTTAATGAAAATGTACGCGTGGAGGCAGAGTGAAAAAGTATATATTAAAAACCACCCTCTATACACCCAACAGGGGTAGAACCTTGATATTCCGGTCATCATAAGTCTAGTTTATTGGGAGAGTGACGCCTTAGACCACACGGCCATAGAAGTGGGCTTCATTCTATCAATATAGAAGAAGAGATAGAAAATGCATATTATTTCCACCAATGAGAAGGGTTTAATACCGAAATAAAATAATTAAGCACACAAATATATTATTATTATTATTATTATTAGCACCTTGTCTTACTACCCGTTCGGGTTGTACGCACTTACGCTAATGTGTAACGGAAGGGTGATTGTTTAACGTGGAATCCGAACCATGGTAGAGGCCTGGCATTCCACACATTTACAAGTTCGGATTAATGCACGTCTTGTCAGAGGTGAAGGAAGAGTTTTTGGCAATCAGATAAATATGTGGCGGGTACGAGGATTGAACCCCGGACCTCCCCGCACAGAATTCCGACGCCTTACCCCTTAGACCACCAGGCTACCAGCCACACAAATATAATTTGGTTCAATTCCCTAATTAACTACCATGAAATACATTTAGGTATAAGATAATCCAGGTTGTGGTTGCACATCGTATTAAACTAGAACTTGTTTACGAAACAAGTCCGATTAAACCCTTTCATTTTGATACGCCATTTCTCCCCGTGATGTAATGAATTTTAGATCTCTCCTACATAACACATTATAAAGTTCGAGCGGATCCTTTAATATGTAGCCTTACTAGTATAAAGAGGAGGAGTTTGAAAAGGGGGGGGGCAGGAAGAATGAGAACATTATGTCATACCTTCAAAGCAATATTAGCACTACATTGAATTCAGTAATGATGTTCTAAAAGCATCAGTTAAATTGTCTCTGTATGAACCGTGGTATGGGTAATGCCAACATATTCATAGCTGTGTTTATGATACAACATTTTAAGACCTTTCTGAAGATAGCGTAGTTAATTAACTCAAGGCAATACCATACTAAGTAATCAACACACATCACGTCGAATTATATTGGATACAAGCTGCAAGTGTCCGAATTTTGTCTGGGACGAGTTTTTGTTTAACCACTACGTCTTGAGACCTGTTGAAGTTATACGCATGTGAAAATAACTCTAATGAGATCGCAGGATTTTTAGAGTTAATCTACTCTCACTTTCGTGGAAGGATAGTGAGAAACTATTTAAGAAAAACTACCCTCAGTAGACCCGACCGATATTTGAACCCCAATCTTCTTGTCAATAGAAGGTCAATCTAGCATGAGACCAACGCATTAAGCCATTCTGTCATTTAAGTGGGTCTGGGTGAAGTTAAAGGTATCATTATATTTTCATTTCGGTTTTTTTAGCCATGTGTTTTACTAGCCGTGTGTGTTAAGGTGCGGCAAAAGAGAGCGCGAGTATTTTTACAGATTTTATAGAATTGACATTTTTTGGCCAAAATAAATCAAATATTTATCCAATAGCAACATAGAGTTTAGTTTTCTGCACATGCTTATATCAACAGTTCTTGAACATCTGTCAAGGGTGCCATGGAGATTTGTCAACACCTTTTCTCTTTATTTAAAAAGTTTTGACAAAATTCCAGGACACCCTTGACAGATATTCAAGATCTTTTGATATTAACATGTGCAGAAAACTAAACTCTATGTTGCTACTGGAATTTTTTTTATCTATTTTGGCCAAAAAATTTCAACTCTATAAAACTATAAAAAATACTCGCGCTCTCTTTTGCCACACCTTAAGCGTAGGTATTAATTACGCTAGTGTGCTAGTTATGAGGAATGTCGAATTTAGAGGAATAAACACTATCAGTTTGCCAGTGGACGGAATCGAACCTTGATCTCCCCATCATTGGCAGTTTAGTCTAATAGGATAGTAATGTTTTAGGGCTTAGATCATGTGATCACCAAAGTGGGTTAATATTCTTTGGATTTATGGCTGAAATTTCTCTCCGGACACTTCTATTTGTTGATATATCTATATGAAACGAATCACTACAAATTAAACAGCACATAGTGATAGTCATCACATGTTGGTTACCTTCTTTGACAGCACAGACCAGTTACAACGTGATTTAAGTCGTTATACTTGCAATATACTAGTGCACTCCATTTACTTTAAAAGGTAACAAGGTAACTTGGAAACATTCCATTATGGTTCGTTAAACGCAATTTAAAAGTTAACAAATAATACCCCAGATAAAACATCCTCATCTTCCCCAAATTATGAATGCTAAGCTTAAGCTTTATAGGGTTATTGGTTATGTAGGTACCCATCCCAGGGGTCTAAGACGTTAAGCTCGCAACGTATATAAGAGTAGAAAATTTGACCTGAGATGCGCAATTTCAAGTTTACCTAAGTACAAATTCTAAGGTTCATATTGTTAAGTTTATTGGATTTTTTTTTTAACTCAAAACAAAACTAAAGTGGTATAGAGCATCAAGTTTGCTTTAAACATGTAAAATAAATAATCCTAAGGTGCAAACTTTAACCTTCCCTTAAGTATTTATAAACCTCTGCCATGTTATAGATTTCTAGGTTTATTGGTTTTGCAGTTATAGCGTTAACACACACATATATACGTGGCAATATTTACTGTCTCGCTAACTTATAGGTATATAAAGTATTATGATTGTCAAATAAATCGAACTCGATATTTTGATGTATTTCAACGTTTCGTGATTCTCCCCCTCCCCCCATCCGAAAAATGTGTTGCTGAATTTCCGTTTTTCTGTCTGTACCTAGGAGTAGAGCCTAAACAATTTACCGATCGGGCTAAAACTTAATATCTAGCGTTTTTAAATGTTCCCCTGGTTTTTTTTTAAATTGGATATCTAACTTTAAAATTAAGGGTAGTTTCCTTAAGGCCTAAAAGAGAAAAAATTGATTTTATCAAAATCTGTTCTAAATATTTTGATTAAATTTCATTTCTAAGAATTGATCAATATTACAAAAAAAAACCTCTCAATTCCTCGTCAAAATGACTTTATAAAGGTTCCCGTCACATAGGTAAATTCTAATTTTTATCATATCTCTTTAAATCTTTGAAATATTAAATTACTTATCATTGCAAATATAAAGATCCATTTTTAGTAAAAATATTTTATTTGAAACGTATTTTTATAAACCAATAATTTTCAAGCTAAACGCAGATATATATATTTCTGCTTTCTCGCTATCTTATATGTAGAGAAAGTATTGTGATCGTCAAAAAAATTGAACTCGAGATTTTGATTAATGTCGACGTTTCATGACCCCCCAAATCCGAAAAAGTTGTTTTTGTATTTCCGTCTGTCTGTCTGTACCTCCAACTAGAGCCTAAACTATTTTACCGATCAGGCTAAACTTGGTGTCAAATGTTTTAATAGGGTTGTCCCGAGGTGTTTTTGGAATTGTATATCTAACCATAAAATTAAGGGTAATTTACTGAAGGAGAAAAAGTCGATTTTCTCAAAATCATCTTTAGCGATTTTGATTAAATTTGATTTCCAAACCAAATGGCTACTCTCAATATTTTGGCAAAATGACTTTAAGGGCTCCGGTATGGTGCGTAAATTATCTTTTTTTTTATAATATCTCCTAAACTATTTGAGATATGAAACTACTTATCATTACAAATATGTAGTAATATTTATAATACAAATATTTTATTTGAAGCAAAATTTTTATAAAACCATTAACTTTCAAGCTATACGTATATATGTATATATATATATATATATATATTAAATTTTCAAACACAATAGGTAAAGTATTGCGACTGTAAAAAAAATCTAACCTGAAATGTTGATGGATGTCGACGTATCAAGACCCCCCGAACCCGAAAAAAGTGTTTTCACAGTGCCGTCTGTCTGTATGTTTGTCCGTTTAGCCCTAAAATTAATAGTAGTTTAATCTGCTTTAACGATTTTGATTAAAATTCGTACCAAGGCGTTGATTAAGATTATAAATAAAATTGATATTTTCATTTTCCCATGAAAATGACTTCTAGGGTACTTTACAGAAACGGAAATTTCCATATCTCCGCAAATACTTAAGATACTAAATAAATTATTAGCAAAACTGTAGTACTATTGAAAAAAAATATTTGAAAGATATCTTTATAAAAACAGTAGTTTCGGAGATATTGACAAATATATTGATACAATTTTATGAGCTTTAGTTGTAAAGAGATATTACTTGAGTTTTAACGAAATAATGCTCTAATACCATAGAGTAGTAAATAAGTGAGTCTCTAAAAAAGTTTATGTTCTCTTTCCTTTAACCTCTTGGGGGAAAGGTTTGTACAAAAATTATCTATTTCTATCATTTTAGATTTAATATTCAATATTTAACTTTTTTATTGGTCTAAATTTACACGTATAAAAGAGGAATTTAATATCAATGCGATAGCCATAAGATGTACAACAACTAATAAAATGTCGAAAATTTTAACTGGAAGTCGTAATTTTAATATGAAGTGTTGACCCTTGTGGACCCAAAATATATCTTTTTTCTATCGGTCCAAATATACAAATTAGGACTTAAATTCCTTAAAAATAAAATTATAAAATCTAAAACTGAGAGTCAAAAATTGGCGAAATTTATGCTCGGGTTTGCTTGTGTATATTGTTTTGTTTTACATGTATTACGAGTTTTTATTAAATATCTCCATTTTTAAACAATGGAGTGAGAAAGTCTGTGTGAAGTTTCGTACCATTTATTTGTGTATATTTAAATTATATTAACTGTTGATTTTTCACTAAAATATTATTTACTTCTTTAAAATCTTAATATATCAAAAAACTAAATCGTACCATATTTAATTCTAGATAATAATAGTTAGATAGTTTCATATTATAATTTATTCATGTAAAGTTTTTAAACGAATGTGAAAAATTGTAGCCATTCTTTAAATTAAGAAATTAATCCATTAATTATGCATATGGAATTTATTTATTAAAACTAGTAATGAATTAAATATAATTAAGGCAGTAAAGAAGTTATAAATTAGATATTTAAGAAAAAATCTTTGACAGCGAGTATTGAAACACAAAATGAGTAGAATTAACTGGTTCTACTTTATAAACACAGCCTGTATTGTATAAGCCTAGTAGTGTGAAATATATTCTTACAAAATACCATTTTTAGGTAAGGTGTAGGTAACTATTTTAAATACTAATATATCTATTATTACTAGAATGCGTAACAAATGTACAGCCAAAAAGGAGAAACGTGTACAATAGTATGCAACACACCACTTTCAAATTATATTAAGGCCAAAAATAAATATAGGTCACATGCGTCGCAAGGATGATGGTTGTTTAATATAATACCTTAATCATATTTCTGAACAAAATAAATGTATATTGTAAATGAGAAATTATTCGGATGAAGATGCACCAAACCTATCTGAAAATCAAGGTTTATATCATTTGGCACAGGAAGGTGTATTGGCTATCAATTAAAGAAGGCTGATCGTGTATTCTCACTCTATCATCTTGTATCTATATCTATATGGCCAAATATAATTTGTTTCGTGGATGGAGGGAGGATTTTAATCTTGTTCTTTACCTTTCACTTACACTATGGATATAACTTTGTCAACTATCCTTTTAAAAAAAAATACAAAAATGAAACCTACGAAATATGGCAGAAACACCATCGTGAATGAGGTTTAATTAACGACCATAAACGCATCACAGCGATGGATAGATATGTTGCGGTATATGTCAACATGATTTTTAAAAAATTGCGCTCAAATTGTTTACATTTACCAAATTCATCAAAAGATAACATTACACACTAACGACTCCAAGCAACACAAAAGCGCGCAGCAGCCATTATTACTTATTAATCTTGCTAATTCCATTAAACACCACATCCACCCACGTATAATTAGGTTAGCACGGTATATATGATCATTTTGTGGCTGGTCACATTTCACAGACTCGTTATACTATCAAAGAGATGCTGGCAGGACAGGAAGTTGCCAAAGAGACTAGTAATTATAGCAAACAAGGAGAAAATAATCGTTCACAGTTGGCTCCTAGAACAGTCGCGTAGTCTAGGAAGTCGATAATAGAATGCGCTAGTTAACTACATGCAAACCCAGACCCACTCATTGGAAGGCTAAATTCATACTTGTTTGAACTATAGTCCAATTTTCATATCAATAATCTTATCTGAAAGCTACAAAAGTTACAAGATCACGTATTCAAACGTAGTCATGTGACTTGCAGCGATCGCTTTGGCTTATATATTAGGGCTACCAATTCTTAAAAATAACACTAATTAAAAAACACTGACCTTTTATCGTATTCTGTACAATTCCACCTTAAACTTCTACCTTAAATTACCTTTAAAAAATACAAGAATAAAACACGTTGAAGAGTTGAGTCAAAGTGTTTAATATTGATAGAGGCACGAACCCTTTCAATAAAATGAGTTTTCCTTTCCAATGCTATCGGTTGTTTTATCTCTTCGTTTGCTGAGAAGAAGGTCAAATAAAGAGGATGTTTAGTTAAAAGGGGCAAAAGGGGACGAAAGGAAGCGTGTAAGGTAGGAAGGAGTACACGATATTACCCTTCAATACGTGAGCTACATCCGGTCGTAAGATATATAAAATTATAGGCCTATAGATCTCGCTCAGCAAACGTTTATTTTAGTTTATAGGTCAAATAAGATAAATGTTTTCAAATTACGTGCAAGGGCAATGTAATATTGTCTGAAGTCTGGAACTGACAAAAAGTTATATTCTTAATATTTTGTAGCCATTAAAAATAATCATAACTGCCCATTTGGCTTGTTTATATTAAATCGGTTTGTATAATGAAAGAAAAAGAATTAAATGCATAATTGATAGAATAATATATTGTCACCTACTTCGGTGGTTGCATGGTCTGAAGCGTCTAGCCATAGACTAAACTGCCGATGACGGGAATATCAGGGTTTCAATACTTGTCGGGTATACTGAGGATGGTTTTTAATCAATGGTTTTTCCCACTCTCCTTCCACGCAAATGCGGGAACACTTTCTCTGAATTCAAGCTTTCTCATCACTAACAAATTATTGCAATTAGTACATGCGTGGTGCTAAAAAATAAAAATGTTGTCACTTTATATTTAATTACTTTAAATCTTGTTAATTTCAAGCTAATTTGTACTTTCTACTCTATTTTTTGGTCACCACATCTTACCACCCTTTTGGGCCAAAAGCGTATGTACTAACAAGACTAATGTTTTTAGGAAGAGTAAAATTGAATTTATATGGAGTGCACCCAAATCTAGGTGGAAGAAGAGTGGAAAAATACTTAGAGAGGGGGGGAAAACCATAGTACACACGACTGGGATTTGAACCCTTATCTGCTCGTCATTGGCAGTCTAGTATGTTGCAAAACTGGCGCCTTAAGCCATTTGATGACTGAAGCGAGTACAGTCTTTGCTAAATAGTGTTTAATATAATAATATGGCCTACACACTATAAAAGCTCACAATACAATTCCAACAAAGTTACTAGGGATTTTTTTAGCATCAAGTCTTACTACCCGTTCGATTTATATGCTTATAGGTGACCTGGTGGTCTAGGGTTAAGGTGTCAGATTTCAGTGCTGTGGGTCCGGGGTTCAATCCTCAGTCTCGGCACGGATTTATCTGATTTCCAATCCCTTCCTTCACCTCTGACAAGACGTGTATTAATCACAACTTGTGAATGCGTGGAATGCCAGGCCTCCAACGTGGTTCGGATCCCACGTTAAACTGTAGGTCCTCCATTTAATCTCACAATCACGCTACCATTACACATTTGAGTAAGTGCGTATAACTCGAATGGGTAGAAAGACGTGGTGATAATAATAATATATGCTTATATACTAATTACGTCAATGGTTTTAGAGCCCAGAAAGGTTATAATTAGATGAATTGTACCCACGTTTGCTTGGAAGTAGAGGAAAACCATTTTGGAAAAATGTACACCCAGTACACCCAACCGAGATTCGAACCTTGATATCCCCGTCAAAGTCAGTCTAATCTACTGCGAGGGTAAACGCGTTAGACCACGTGGCCACCGAGGCCGGTAAGTATAAGTTGAACATCAGTTACGCGCGCCGGTGGGCACACGGATTAAATTCTCATATAGTTTGGGTTTTTTGGGAAACGGAGAGTTCTTGGTTTTGATATTCAGCCGGTTGTCACGAAGGCACTTTCCCCTTAATGCTTTCCCCGATCTTTCTTTACGCAAATTCGGGTCGATTTCCTCTAAATTCTACCTTACTCAACCCCACCACCTTAACCGAAATCATTTGCGCAAATCCCGAATCTTTGACCTCGGTGATCTTGGGGTAAAGTGCACACCTCAGGATCCTATGTTCGTGGGTTCAAACCCATCCATCCGGGGTCGATTGATATTTCTTGAGCCTCTGTAGCACAACTTACTTCGGAGGGGAAGTAAAACCACCGTTCCCACGTCGATGGTGGCGTGTTAAGGCCGCACTACATTTAGCAGGTAGAATATCTAAAGGATCAGTGCGCGTATCTGAAATCTGGCATCTCGAATATCGAAAAAGTTTGATATTTTCTGATCGCCTAACTGCGCTTACAACTTCCGGAATGTTGTACTGATCATGAGTAAGCCTGACAAGGAGGGAAATCTCAAGTATTTTTATGATCGGCCTGTTGTAAGGAATCTTAGTGTGGCTTTCTTAGTTAACCACTGATACACGATAGACAAAATATGTTTGTAAGTGTCTTCATTCATACGTAGGTAATTCCGGAAGTCGTGAGCATCTAACTCAGGCAAAACTGTCACAGTGTGTGACACAGTGTTCCGTTTTAACATTAAGGCCCGCATGCAAGGACGATGCTGAGCACAGCCAGAGTACAGGCAGAGTGGGAGCCTCGTGCTAGTACGATCTATGACGCATTATCTTGAGTCTCGCCAGAGCCTGGTCCCGGGCTGGCTCAGGCTATACTCTGCCTGTACTCGGAGGATATCTCCACAACATGGCGCTGTGCGCATAGACAGGCTTCATGCTCTGCTAGTGCTCAGCCTGTACTCTGGCCGTGCTCAGCATCGTCCTTGCATACGGGCCTAAGTTTCGGGTTCCACACACGTTTCCTTCTTAGGTTTTACAACACCGTGATATTTCAAATTTCGGTAGTACAACTACAATATAAACAAATATTCATCCTCTTGTTGACGTGACATAGTGGCATGAAGTGAATCAGAAGAAAAAAGTGTGGACGATAAAAAACTCTTGTTGACGTGACATAGTGGCATGAAGTGAATCAGAAGAAAAAAGTGTGGATGATAAAAAATATCTCCCCCTTCCACTGAGCTGTAGAAAGCAGCGCTTATGTAAAATGTACCCCAGATTTGTCAGTTCGCATTACAGTAAAATGACGTCAGAAAGCAGCGCTTAGGTAAAAGGTACCCCAGATTTGTCAGTTCGCATTACAGTAAAATGACGTCAGAAAGCAGCGCTTATGTAAAAGGTACCCCAGATTTATCAGTTCGCAGTTCTGTAAAATGACGTCAGAAAGCAGCGCTTATGTAAAAGGTACCCCAGATTTGTCAGTTCGCATTACTGTAAAATGACGTCAGAAAGCAGCGCTTATGTAAAAGGTACCCCAGAATTGTCAATTCGCAGTACTGTAAAATGACGTCAGAAAGCAGCGCTTGTGTAAAAGGTACCCCAGATTTGTCAGTTCACAGTACTGTAAAATGACGTCAGAAAGCAGCGCTTATGTAAAAGGTAACCCAGATTTGTCAGTTTGTAGTGCTGTAAAATGACGTCAGAAAGCAGTGCTGCAACCTTTTACGTGTAATGCGGTCTTAAAAGAACCCTAGATGGTATGTGAAAATACCTTTACGACAAACTTGGTAGGCCCTTTCGCGCTCACCCAGAGATTCAGTATGGAAGGCAACATGGAACCATCAAACTTTCTGAACTCCCCCGGTACATGGGATTTATACCAGATGGTGCAGGCAACACTGACCAGCCTAAGAGATGAGGGAATGCCCAGCTCCGGTTGGATATAAATCACATCAAAACAACCTTCGGGCTGTTGACTAAAAGAAGAACCTGAGTGGGTAAAAATAGGGTGGGTATGAAAAAAAGACTTATTTTTTAAAGTAGTAATGAAAAAAAAGTATAATCTCTGCCTCGTTTTGACCCAATTTTTTACACAGAACCCGATGACGATGGCGTTATTCTTCACATACATTCTCCTAAGTATTGGTCTTCTAATTTAAACCTATACTCTATTACCTACACCAAATAAATGTGGATATTCTTCAAAGCTCCAAGAAAGTAAAACTGAAAGCATCTTCTAAGTGTCTTATTGTTTTTAAAGTTTGGAGACTCCCTTGGGTTTACAAGAAAAGACGCGTCCTTCAATCGTTGACTTTAATTGACACTGGCGGTGGAATTTGACGAGAGCGTACTGTAACCAGCCAAGAAATTAATTATTTAAAAGTTGTATCGGATTAAAGTCCACCTCAAAACCGCATTGTAATCTATTATTAATTTTTACACTGCGTCTCTTCTTCTCGTTCGGGATACCCGCATTTCATTTCACAAATAGGTAGAGATGAGAAATGTAAGATTTTGAAAAAATGTATCTCGAATATTTCTTTTTTTTTTTAGCACCACTTTTTATTACCAGTTAAGGTTATATTTATATATAATAATTAATTTAATGTGTTACGGATGAGGAAAATTGAATGTTTAGGAAGTGTACTTGCATTAGCGTGGAAAACTATTTTGAAAAGTCATCCTAAGTACACCCGACTGGCATTAAACCCTGATCTCCTCGTCATCGGCAGTCTAGTCTACTGCAAGCGTTACGACTTAGACCTTATGGCTACCGAAGCGGAATGTTAAATGTTGTGGGACTGAATAAAGAACAGTTTATGTAAAACTACCCTCAATATAACTGGACGGGATCAAAACTCAGACCTTCCCATCGAAGGTAATTAAGCATTTTAAGAGCGTGACACCTTAGTTAGACCGTGCGATCACCGACGCGGGTCTAAAACAATCAGTGTATTCAAAAAGTGAACTTTAAATACCCCATTAATCGTTCACTATTTATTTGCAATAAGGTTGCTACATGGAAGAGCACTGAAAAGCCTAACTGGCGTTAGGGAACCCCGGACTAATTTATTAAGTGATTTGATATTTTTTTAAATTTTGTTTTCAACGAAATGTAGATGAAAATTATATTCAGTTATATAGGTTAGATTTTAAGATTGAATGCCTTTTAAAAATATGCATTAACTTATAAAACCCTATAAAAATAACCCCACACTATCCAATACAGTCGGCTAGAAATCGTAAGTTTACACAAACACCATTGAACGTGGATCATTTCCGATTAAACATTAATGGAGATAAAGAGTTGTTAGAAGTTCCTAATACTTAACATTGTTGAACGGTGATCTGGTAGTCTACGGGTAAGGTATCAGACTTCTATGCTGGCGGCCGGGGTTCAATCCTCGGTCCCGGCAAAGATTTATCTGATTACCAAACCCTTCCTTCACCTCTGACAAGACATCTTGTGAATGTGAGGAATGCCAGGCCTCCACCGTGGTTCGGATTCCACGTTAAACTGTAGGTCCTCCATTTCATCTCACAATCACCCTACCATTACACATTAGCGTAAGTGCGTACAACCCGAACGGGTAGTAAGACGCGGTGCTAATAATAATAACATTGATGAAATATTAAATGATATTTCGATAGAAACTATATTGGAAATGCCGTTTTTAATCATTTTAGAATGGCTTCACAGATATGCTTTGTAAACAAATCTTCATTCTGTGATAATAGAGACATACTGGAGCTATTAACAAGGAACCTTGACACTTTGCCCCCCATTGTCACCGCGGAAAATTTCCAATAATCATTAAAATACGAATTCACTGCACACATTTCTGGTATATCATAGGTCTTTTATTTTCCCTTTTACTCCCATACCTCCCGTGCGCAAACAAAAACGCAGATGCGAACTGAGAGCTGAGTTGTGCCTGTTAGGACGAAAGCTCTTAAACTTGTTAATTGATCAGAAACCTGATGATAATATTCGCTTACATTTTATTGAAAATTATTTTTAAATATATCAAACCAGATTTTAGATAATGCAAGATTTAAAAACGTTTGCAAAAGAATTTCAGTGCTCTGCCTTAATAGTGGCTTATCATAGCTCTAATTGATACACAACTACTAGACCCCTTGACGTTAATCTTCCAATAAGTGAAATAACAGGATCTTACTTTAACAGTCATCAACTGTAGACTACTAACGTAAATAATACCCACGACCTAATATAATGAAGGGAAGATGCTTTTTTAAATAATCCATTTATTTTATGACTTTTTATAGAATGTTATATGTTTAGTAGATTACTTGTTGATGATAGTATTGTTTCAAGTAATATTATTAGCACCACGTCTTACTACCCGTTCGGGCTATACGCACTTCCGCCAACGTGTAATGGAAGGGTGATTGTGAGATGAAATGGAGGACCTACAGTTTAACGTGGAATCCGACCCACGGTGGAGGCCTGGCACTCTAAACATTCACAAGTTGTGATTATTACACTTTTGTAAGAGGTGAAGGGAGGGTTTGGCAATCAGATAATTCTGTGCTGGGACCGAGGATTGAACCCCGGACCCTTAGCACAGAGGTCTGACACCTTACCCCTAGACCACCAGGTCACCTTGTTCGAGTAATAGTATTTCTGGAAATATTTCTGAATAAATCTAGCATAAACTTTTCTTTTAATAAATTTCCTTGCGTTTCCCTGTAAGAAGTATTTAATTGGCTATTTACTTTAAAAAAATATATTTTATATTCATTCTACATTAAAATGGCTTCCGTTATTTTATAATTGATTCCTCTAGTTTTGCGATTTTCTTACAATCGCTTTATCTCTGAATTCCTTTTTCTTGACGCGAAATCACAAGCTAGTTAGTTGTATCTTCTTTGGTAGAGCTTATCTCATCGTAATATTCTATAGTAAATCACTTGTCTTTTTAGTTTTAAAGAAAGGTATAGCAATTTAAAGGTACCTTCTTCGGTGGACGCATAGTCTAAGGTGTCATTCGCTTGCTAGACTATACTGCCAATGACCGGGAGGTCAGGGTTCGGATCCCAGTCTGGTGTACTGAGAGTTTTTCCAAACTGGTTTTCCACTATACCTCCACGCAAATGCGGGTACAATTCTTCAGTCAACCTTTCTCATTCATAAAGCATTAGGGTGATTATTAGTATAAATGCGTATAATCTCAACAGTTAGCAATACGCGGTGTTAAAAGAAATACTTTAAAGGCGTATAAAGGTAATTTTTCTAAGGGTTCCGCTAGAAAATGGTGCTATATCTTTAGCCAATAAAATATTATATATGTCTACATGGACCCACCCTAAGAGGGAGTCAATAAAATTCCCGTTTTACGCATTTGGATAGTATTTTCAATAATGTATGCACCAAGCAAGGTGTTATTATTATTATTATTATTATTATTATTAGCACCGCGTCTTACTACCCGTTCGGGTTATACGCACTTACGCTAATGTATTACGCTAATGTGTAATGGTAGGGTGATTGTGAGATGAAATGGAGGACCTACAGTTTAACTGGAATCCGAACCACGGTGGAGGCCTGGCATTCTTCACATTCACAAGATGTCTTGTCAGAGGTGAAGGAAGGGTTTGATATTCAGATAAATCTTTGCCGGGACCTGGGATTGAACCCCGGTCACCAGCATAGAAGTCTGACACCTTACCCCTAGACCGCAGCAAGGTGTTATTCAAATATCAATGTCGATAAATGGTGACAGCCATAGGATAAATATTATTTGCCCATTTTTTTATCATTGATTACTTTACAACGCTCTATGTTAGGGGTGTGTGGGATTCCCAAGGGAAAAAATATTTTCAGTTCCCGACCCAATTTTTGGGAAAAAATATTCTGTAATCCCGAAAATTTCGGAAATTGCTTCTTTCCATATTTAATCTACTTTCAAACTTTCTTTTCATGTTTTCTTTATTATTTAAATATAAATATGTATATTAACCTATTCTAGATGTAGATTTAGATTTAATACGTGTTTCAGAAAAGTTTATAATTCAAGTAGCCTAATTTATAGCAAAAGTATTAAAAATTGCTTAAATTTTCAACCTTATATATATTTGTTTAAATTTCCTCTATTAGGGATATGTATTTATTTAACAAATTAAATATTGTCAGTGTTTTAAGGTACGTAATACTAGCAAATTTATAAACAATTAGTTTTACATTCTTAATTCCCGTTCTCGTCTCGAAGTAAGGGATTCTAAAATTCTTGTTTACGATCTCGTCTTGATGGTTGAGTCTCGTTCACGAGTCGATCTCGTACACCTTTACTCTATGTATTTAAAGTGTGAAGCGATTATTTTGACATCGATTCCCAGAATTATATTGAGCCAATTCTCATTATTAATTTTTTTTAAATTAAAGAGCATCTAGGAGCTGCCCAAAAGATTTCAAAAATATTCAAATGGAAAGGCGCATTTTAGAAAACGACAATTTATATTATGAGCAATTTCTTATATTCTACCAAACCTACTTTTAATTTTCTTTTTTATAAAAATAAAATCATGTACTTCTAAAGTTATTCTAACAAAGTTTGCAAGTTTTCAATAGTGAAGCCGTAATATATTGTAACTTATTGAGTTATTCGCCCCGCTTTGGGCGTCGATTTAAACACTACGGATTAATTCCCTGATATAATAATGCTGTGATGATGTTTAACTGTCTATAGTTCCGTGGTCGAGCACTAATTAGAACGGTATAATTAATAAATGTAAGAAAGATAACTGTTGATGGCTGTTTATTCACACACGGTTTATTTAAATGACGTCTGTTTATTACTTATACATACTCCAATTAAATGCTTTATATTAATGCACATTTGTGATGTTTATGTATGTTATTTTATACTGTGTTAAATAAACTGTGACTGCCAGTGTGTGGCTCTGACTGACTTGTGCGTGGGGGAGGATGCCTTAAACATACGCACAACGGCTTATATATGACATACCCCTTGCATCTTTCTCCCCTCGTCAACCATGTAAAAACCAACTAATAGAAAGAGTCCTGGCGACAGGTGTTGTGAAGGCTTGCTTTTTATTGGTATAGGGAATTGGCGTCTTTGCCAAATACTGCGGAGTTGTTCCTTTTAACAGGAAAATAGCACAGTTGTTCTTTTAACAGGAAATATGTTGTAAAAATATATTTTAAAGGTGTAATCCTTTTCCCATTATTTCTGAAATGCACGTGTTTCTTCATGGATGAATCTGAAAAGGATACTCTACATATATTAATTAAAAGAAAAATTACCTTCATCCATGACTTTTTATATATTTTAGATTGATTTGAATCAATATCATTACAATATAATCAATCCACGTTAATCGTTAAAAGTATTGACGACGCTTTTATGAAAAGTTTCCTGATGTTATAAAAAAGTGAATGAGCTCTTTAAAAAAAATTGTAGCTGCATCTTTTAACAAATATCACAAAACGTCTGCAATTACTATGGGGCTTTTCCACTAGCCCTATGATTTCGACAAGTAATAAAGTTGAGCTAAGAAATTTTTCACATGGTAGCAGTTTATATTTAAATACGTTAAAAATTATTCTTATGCCTATTCGACTATTCTCTAGTTTTTTGTTCACCTTCAAACAATCTTTAATTTCAAAGCGTATCTATAACTCGAATGGGTAGTAAGACATGGTGCTAAGTATTATTATTATTATTATTATTAAAGTGCAAGATTATAATTTAATTTGTATGTATAATTTGGTTTCATTTTTTATATATAAATGTTGTTGTGTTGAGTATGTGTATGGATTTGACACTATTCTCTAAATTTAGCTTCACATAACGTAAAATTTGAAAATAATAGTTAGTGTTAAATGCCAACAACTAAAAAATCCCAAAACATTGTATGTATCGTATTTGATTTTAATTTCACTGAATTCACTTAAACTACTTCATTTCGAATTGAATAAATTCCCTAAGCACATTCTTAAGGCGATCGATCCTTTTAATTCGGCGTGGAAATGGAGAACCATGGGAACAAACGGTTATCTTCAAAAATGTTATTGTTTTGCAATTTTATTTTAGGAAATGGTTTGTTAAAGAACAGAAGATTGGTAATCAAGTTCTACTTTTTATACACACATCTCCTATATGATTTCAACAGTGATAAAATATCGTTGAAATGATAATTTTTCAATAGAAAACTTCCGGCTTCATAAAAAAAATATCTAAACATTGATACATCATCTTAGAAGGGGCGTTGAAAATATTAACATAAAATTTTTTACTCGTTCCCGAGTTAACTGATATTTCCAAACGTAAGATTTTTCCTCAAGACCTGTTCTGTAACTATGGTTTCCATGATCCATCTGTTATTTTTGTCGCGGAAAGATACCACGCCTTTCATTCTCCCGCCCACCATCACAAATAATAGTATACTTGCACTCGACAGGGCCAAGGAGCTTAAAAGAAACAAAATAAAATATACAAATACTGAGTTAATTACGGTTTAAAATAGTTTACACAATTGAAGCATATTTTCCCGCAGTTTAAATATTACTTTACGTACAAAATAATTGAAATACCATAGGGCCTAAATCATAATGGAATTTACGGCAATGAGTAACAAATGCAATTCAAATACATTACGTGTTTTAGTAAATATTTTATATTTACATTTAAATTTGTTTTTAAAAAAAACATCGCAAAGATAAATTAATGGGGCTTGCAAAGAAATTAATTCTATGTGAAAACCATTATTTACTAAACAAATATTTAAAATGTGGAACGTATTATTTTACCAGCAATACTTAAAATTAAATATTTTTATTTCTCACAAATAAAAACAAAATTTTAATTTTAATTTGGAAGGAGGATAGATATAAGCGTATCATATTTTGCAATTCCCGCAAAAAAAACTTTTTTTAAATATAATGTTACAGTCCAATTTTCATTAGAAGAAACTTTTATAAATTCCACACATGTTTTTTACTGTCAATAATGAAGAAATTTTACTATAAATTAGTATTTCAACTTCGGTATTGTGACGAATATTGACGTTTTATGTGCAAATTAATGGCTGTCAACTGAAGACTAATATGTCTTAATTTTTTTTAAATTAAATGGCTAAAGCATATTTGTTCAAAATTTGTATCAGAGTTTTTTATATGATAATCAAAATAATATATATATAAATTAGCACCACGTCTTACTACCCGTTTGAGTCATACGCCTATGCACTAATTACACTAATAGATTGGGGACTATGATGTTTTAATTGAGAGGAAGTGCACTCACATTTGCGTGGAAGGAGATTGGAAAAGAACATTTAGGTAAAATCACCCTCAGTGCACTCGACCGAGACCAAACTTCGATCTCCCCATCTTCAGAAGTCTTAATTTTATAAGAACATCTTATTAAGAGTGAAATTATCATATTATTATTGTTTGCGTTTTGAAGCGCGTCGACACAAAAAAAAGGTCGTTAACGCCTTTTACAAAAATCACATTAAAATATTTAGGGTGAGAATAGTATATATAACCCACCTTGGTGGCGTAGTTGGCTAACGTGCTAGTCGTGTTGAGCTCGACTGCTGAGGATGGGGAGATCGAGGTTCAAATCTCGGTTGGGTGAACTGGGGGTGGTATTTTCAAAATGGTTTTCCACTCTCCCGCCACACAAATGCGGGTTCACTTCCACTAATTAAAAGCTGACCTGGTGGTCTAGGGGTAAGGTGTCATACTTCTGTGCTGGCGACCGGGGTTCAATCCTCGGTCCCGGCACAGACTTATCTGATTACCAAACCCTTCCTTCACCTCTGACAAGACATCTTGTGAATGTGGGGAATGCTAGGCCTCCACCGTGGTTCGGATTCCACGTTAAACTGTAGGTCCTCAATTTCATCTCACAATCACCCTACCATTACACATTAGCGTAAGTGCGTGTAACCCGAACGCGTAGTAAGACGCGGTGCTAAATAATAAAAATAGTATAAATAAAGCACTTGTTATAGTTAACACTACATTAAATGGACAATACANCCACGTTAAACTGTAGGTCCTCAATTTCATCTCACAATCACCCTACCATTACACATTAGCGTAAGTGCGTGTAACCCGAACGCGTAGTAAGACGCGGTGCTAAATAATAAAAATAGTATAAATAAAACACTTGTTATAGTTAACACTACATTAAATGGACAATACAAATATATAAAAACATACTAAAATACTATCACAAATTACAATAAATAAATTATTTACGATGGTTTAGAACTATTTTTTTTTAAAAACATAGTAAACTGAACCGTCCTAGTTGTGTGTGGTTGTGCTATTTTTGCTCAGAAGTAGGTGACGCGTACTTATGCCCCTCATGCCCGCGAATGATATTCCCGTTCGTCTACGATGTCCGGTCGAAAGATGTCCCTTGAGGGATGTGAAGCGGTGTGTGTGCCCTCTTTATCAGCAAGGCGATAACATCCTCCAGGGAGAAAGGACGAGAATCCTCACTCAGCCTCCTCTGGACAGTACAGGACCACGTGGGAATTAACGGGATAACGACAACCTCCACCCACCCCTCTCCGACACCACCCCTTTTGTCACCTCTCCACGTGTCCCAAATTTCTTCTCAAAGCTTATACGCTTATATCATCTCTTGTTAACAGGAACCTCTGGCAGAGGGGGAAAGACGAGGGTGTTTAGGGGCTTAGTCCGGTAAAGAGAATAGAGTTGAAACAAGTGTAAACAAGATATATTTGGTGTCGTGGTTACCTCTCCTTACTTTTATCTTGGAGTCCGGGATTTGATATACCCGACTGTGTGATTTTGGGGGAGTAAAGGACATTTTCCGCCCATATTTTCTCCAGATAAATGCGAGCAAGTTTGTTTAATAATTTGTCCTTCTCGTCCTGCCATCTTGTATTAAATATTATCATATAATGAACGAAAAGGTTATTAGTAAAAATAATGTTGAAAACGGTACTTTTTTGTTTATATATATATATTGTTAAAGAACAATAAAATATGTGCTTTGTTATTTGTTTATAGTCTGAGATTAAAGCAAAAATGGTGGTTCCTGTGCGTGTCTCAGCCTTTCATTTATACATATATATATTATATATAATAAATATATTTATATATATATTTATATTATATATTTTTTATATATATAATATGAGTGGAGGGAGAGTGTAAAACCAATTTTTTAAACCCCATTGCTCCCAACCGAGATTCAAACCTTGATATCCCCGTCATCTGCAGTCTAGTCTACTGCGAGAGTAGCGCGTTAGACCACGCGCCCACCGATGTGGGTCAGCCATAAATTGAATCATAGATACGTGTCTGGTTACTTTAATATAACACCGAGCCTAATTAGACGTCAACTCAATGCTCAATCAATATGTGATCTGGACCGGCTTCGGTGGCCATGTGGTCTAACGCGCTACTCTCACAGTAGACTAGACCGCCGATGACAGAAGTTCAGTCGGGTGTACTGAGAGTGGTTTTATCAAAATGGTTTTCCATGAAAATGTGAGTACACTTTATCTAAATATAACCTTACTAACCCATAAAACCATTAACAAAATTAGTATATAAGCTTATAACCTAAAGGTGTATTAATGAACGGTTCTAAAAATAAAGTGGTTCATTTGAACTATCTGTAGCAATATCTGGTCAGTTGGTCAAGCATAAAATTAATATAGCACAGAACGTATAGATTACAAACTTTAAAAAAAAACTACTAACTTTTATGTGTGTTTCTCGCTTTGTCTACCGTTAAATTCGCATTTATTCTCATTAACTGAGTAGGGGTGAGGAAAGTAGAATTCAAAAGAAATGTACGCTCATTTGTGTAGAGAGAGAGAGTAGGAAACCACTTAGGAAAACCAAACCTCACTACACCCAACGGGGATTTATACCCTGATTTGTAAAGTGCTCGGCACAGGACCCGAAGGTTCAAACCCAACCGGGGTCAACGGATTTTTCTTGAGTGTTTAAAAATCCATAGCACAGCTTTCTTTTGGAGGGAAAATAAATCCGTCAGTCTCAAGTCGATTGTGGCATTTAAAATAAACCTGAAAAGGCTGTGAAATTATCTTTACCTTCAAAATTGATGGTCCCTTTCACTCTCGCTCATAGAAATTCTCGTGTGCTGATGTAACAGTCATTTCAGAAAGTGCACATCAAATAAATAAATAAATAAATACACGAGCTGCCCATCAACAGGAATTTAGTCTATTTCAAGAGTGAAGCTTCAACCTCACGTGTCCACGGATGCGTGTGCACAATCGTATTATAAATTGTTATTAAAATCGATGTGATTGTCATTTTATTTGATTAATACACCGGTATGTCTGTATATTCACTCAATGTGTATATGCAACTAATATGATTTGTACCTCTTGACATGACGCACATGCCAGGTCAAGTTGAGTTAGAGATCTTGTTGACATAATATCCACAGGGGCATTGGACGCAGCCCTACATAGCATCCATGTTGTATGTGGAGCGTACCAACAAGGGGGCTTTGTCAAGTATCTAGAGACCCCCTCGATGCTATTATTAGTGAAATAACATTGGCCTATATTTGATATCTGAATGGTTCATTCATATGGTATGTTTATATACAAGTTGTTATAAGGAGAATCAGGATTATGAATGAAGTTGTCGGAGAAATATTTGGGGTACAAGAGTAGGCCTACATGTGATAGTAGAGGAGGGAAGGTTGAGATGATATGGTCATATAATGAGGATGGAAACGGAGAGAATTTCAAGGAAAATGGTCGAGATGAATTATGTAGTAAAAAGAGCGTAAGAAAGATCAAAAAATAAATGGCACTAAGGTTTTGAATGTATTTAATCAAATTCTCATGTGAAGAGAGTTTAAGAAGTTTCTATACCTATTTTCATATATTAATTATTAATAAGGCAGCTACCCACTTCAGTGGCTGCGTGGTCGAACGCTCTACTCTTGAAGTAGATTAGACCACCATTGATGGGAAGATCGAGGCTTGAACCTCAGTCGGGTGTACTGAGATGGGTTTTTTTTTTCAAAATAGTTTTCGACTCTCCCTACACGTTAATGTGGGTAAACTTCCTCTTAATATGACCTTCCTAATATATAAAACCATTGGCGTTATTAGTACATGAGCTTATAACCCAAATGGGTAGTAGGACGTGGTGCTAAAAAAAGCCAGTTGCACTATAATTCTAAATTTAACTTAATGCAATCATGGGTTATGTAAATAAAAACATTAAAAAAACATGTTGGTGATAATGGAGGAAGGGGGATTTTATTTCAACCATAATCAGCTTTGCGGTCGTATATTAAGTCAAACACGTGATGCTTAATTCAGCAGACACCCGCCTCTGTGGTATAGTTAGCTAACGCGCTGGTTTCATGTTGAGCTAGACTGCAGACGATGGGGAGATCGAGGTTTGAATCTCAGTTAGGTGAACTAGTGTTGGTGTTTTTTCTAAATGGTTTTACACTCTCCTTCTACACAAATTAAGGTCCAAATCCTCAAATTCAATCTTCCCAATTCCTAACCCGTTAACGTAATTAGTACTTAAGCGTATAATCCAAACGCGTATTAGGTGACCTGGCAGTCTAGGGGTAAGGTGTCAGACTTCTGTGCTAGCGGCCGGGGTTCAATCCTCGGTCCCGGCAAAGATTACCTTCACCTCTGACAAGACATCTTGTGAATGTGGGGAATGCCAGGCCTCCACCGTGGTTCGGATTCCACGCTAAACTGTAGGACCTCCATTTCATCTCACAATCACCCTAGCATTACACATTAGCGTAAGTGCGTAAAACCCGAACGGGTAGCAAGACACGGTGTTAATAATAATAATAATAATAATAATAATAATAAACGCGTATTAAGACGTGGTACTATAAATTAAATATTTTTTAAATTCAGCAGACAGATGCACTACCTAGAGCTAGGGTATTTAGCTTTAAGATATGATGGAATCGGAACCCAAACGAAGGTTCATATTTATTTAGTCTTTGGGACAAAAAAAAAATTTGGTTCAAAATAAGTAAAATATTGCTTGAATAGATATGGTGTTGTAATTTTTTTACACATAATAATCTCATAAATTCTTGAATATTTCTCATGGGCACATTGGCATTTAAAACGAGATTATCAACTAAGAGGAAAGTACTCGTCAAATTACGCAATGCCCGTGACAAGTATTCAAGAACTGGCTATGTAGGCCTATAGGAAATAAAACTAAACGTATTTACTGAACCATTATTTTATTTATCCTGACCAAAAATATGTTTTGACATAAAAACTGAAATAAGGGGGAATTAAAATCACGATCCCTACACCCCACCTTAACTATTTAGAAAACTTTATTCTCTATAAGATGCTTACTCTGTCTAAAGCATTAGGAACCTGAAAGTTCATTGCCGCACTTACAAAAGTACGTCACCTATCCCTATATTGAGCAAGTTCTATCCAGTCCACCTCATTACTTCAAATCCCTACCTTGAGATAGTTTTATCTAGTCCACCTCATTACACTTTATCCCTATAAATAAATATTTATATTCTGTCCACCTCTTTACAGCCTATCCTTATCTTGATCTAGTTCTATCCAGTCCACCTCATTAAACCCTATCGCTATAATCAAATAGTTATATCCGGTCGCCCTCAATGTACCATATCCCTATCTTGAAATATCTCTATTAAGTCCACCTCAATACATGTCTGCTCTCTTTTAGGTTCATTATAGTGCTATCTTCCCATCCTCATCTAGGTCCTCCCAATGGACTCTTCCCATTGGGTTTGCCAGTCAATACCATGAACACGGTTCTAGATTCTCCCACTTGCACTGCATGTCCTGCCCACCGTAACCTGCAAGGTTTTTTTAGCCTGTGTACATGGTAAGTAGCACATAATTATGTAACCTCCTCCACTCCCCATTATTGTCATATCTTTTTGGAGCAAATAGTTTTTTACGGATTATTGTTTTTTAATATCCTAAATTTTATTCTCGTCATGTAAAATAAGAAATAATTTTTCACAGCTAAAATAAACAACTTCTAAAATTATTTCATGGCGGCATTAAATTATAAATAAAAATACATTTAAAAAAATCTATTGCGCTTCGACATGTCGGATCACGAAGACATCCTTTTATATATATTTCGCACTCTTTCCTCGTTGACAATAGACCCGTAGAATAAAATGGAAATGTCGATCAGTTGTCAAGGGCGCTATGTTGAAAAATAAAGACACTCGATTTTATGTTTAGCGCCGTGGTATGGGTACGACGCTTGTTCGTGTCGACGACGCTTAGAATGTTTTATGGGTGGGAATAGTGGAAAGATGAGAAAGGAGGATGGAGGAAGAGGTTTGAGGTAGAGTATACCAGTCCTCCTAGCTTCCGACGCCTTTTAGCATGGCGGCCGCTGTGCAAACATTTTCTTCCACACCTCAGTGAGGTGTGAAAACACGATCACATCACGTCAATACTGAAAGAGCAAAGACAAAAAAAAAATTGGATGTTACACAAAGATAGAGGAAATGAGAAGAAAGATAGACATAGGTTAACGCCTTGCAGTCAATAAACTTTGTGCCTACTTGTTTACAACATTTTATATCCAAGGTAAACGTGAAAAAGGAGAAGAAGAACTCGACCAAGGCGAAGGTGATTCTGTAACAATAATGTTTATCGTGAGGAAGAAACCTGTTTGAAAGATGAAGAACTTCTAAGGTAAGTATCCTTAAATAATCCTTGGTTACTCGTTCTTAAGACGCTCAAGAAAATAGTTTAGTACCCACACCACCGTTCGCGTGTAACAGAGTCATCTTGGCTGGTTGGCTGGTGACTGGGGAGGTCAGCGGTTTGAACCCCGGCCAGGTGTTAACTATACCATTTCATTGTCCTTTTTATGCGCAGACACCTCTTAATTCGGGTCCACACGTTCGTTATTTGTCCACGTTTACTCAACTTCTGATACGACTCACGCAAGTGGCGAGTAAATATTCGTTTTCA
Source organism: Timema californicum (assembly GCA_902141385.1). NCBI lineage: Eukaryota > Metazoa > Arthropoda > Insecta > Phasmatodea > Timematidae > Timema > Timema californicum. Next base: position 222,524 of record CABFOW010000683.1, read on the forward strand.
TGTACAAATATTTGCCGTTCATAGCGATTAGCTAACATTTTTCCGCATAGAGACGGTAGACTGCTACACATCAAAGAAAACTTATAATCGCCTGAGAGCAGTTCATCCACGAATACCGAATATAGAGTATGTGTGGACAGCAGGAGCGGCAGAACTGTGGGGGACTCTGCCCCCTGTAATAACCCCTTTCCCCCAGATATATTTTAAATCCTCTGATATTATAGAATATGAAGCTGGAAGATGGTCTTAATTCAAACTCCAAATGATTTCTAGATGTATTCTATTGACAAAAATTTGTCAGAGAAGACGCTTAAAATAATAACAATACTAGAGGCATCTAACTGGCACCAAAAGTCAGGGGGGAAATCTCTTAATACCTTTTAAGGTTACCCAAAGTCCAAAAATGTCTAGTGGAGGTAAACTCCAAATATCTTCTAGATGCATGTCATTTTGAAGAGTTATCAGGCGAGGACCACCCCAAATAGCCTAGTTTGTGAAATAATTCAGTTTTCAAAGTTTTTCTGTGGTAAACCACTTAAAATATTATCTTCTAGGGGTATTTAACTATCATAAGGAATTAAGGTAAGGATCACTTTAAATAGCTTCAAGAGGCATCCAAATTTCAAAAATTTCTAGGTGAGGGACACATTAAATGGCTTATAAAAGAATCTCATTATTTTTTTAATCAAGGTGAAGACTACTCCCAGCTTCTAGAGTGAACCATTTTTCAAAAAATTGTTGAAGCAGGGCAACTCCAAATAGTTTATAAAAACTAACTAATTTTTTTTAAATGGGAGAGGATGTCCACGGTTCAAAACATACATAATATCAAATATGAATGAGAAACTATTAAATGGCTTTAAACATAAATTTAACATTGTAAGTAGCTATGTTATTTAAAATTATGA
>CABFOW010000684.1:0-54010 GCA_902141385.1 Timema californicum
GGGCGTAGCTAGGCAAACTATTCTGCAGTCATGTGTGGAGGTATATCATACCTCGCGGGCTCAGTGAATCAAAAGTTGCTACGTTTCAATCTCGACGGAGTGTACATATAATAATAATAATATTTAGCTCCGCGTCTTACTACTGTTTCGGGTTATACGCTTTAAGTACTAATTACTCTACTGGATTAGGATTTGGGGAGATTTTTAATTAGAGTAAGTGTACCCGCGTTTGCGTGGAGGGAGAGTGGAAAACCATTTAGGAAAAACCACCCCCAGTTCACCCAACTGATCTTCGAACCTCGATCTCCCCGTCCTCAGCGGTCGAGCTCAACACGACAAGCGCGTTAGCTAACTACGCCACCGAGGCGGGTGAGTGTACATATTATTTTAGTCCTGACTGATAACACTGTTGTTTCCTGATGTATGACACATGACTTCGATGTGTTTTTTATTGCTGATAACAAATTTAAAGAGAGAATTTTGCTATCACTCAGAGATTTTAAAAAAATCATATAACAGTAATGTATTTCACAAGCATTTAGAAATATTATCTTATTTATTAATTCCTGTTAGTTTTCTTTGAATTCTCTATTATTTAATTTATAATTTTTCTAAAATAAATTAAAACATTAGATATAACCATTCATTATTATATTTTTTACTGTATTTTCATGTCAAAGAAAAAAAAATTTATTCATAGGCCTAGAAGCTCTTTTAGAGAAACTGAGTAGGAAGCCCATGGTCTTAAACATATTCAAACAAGTAATTTTTATACTGATTGAGTGAAGTGTTCATTAGTTATATGAAATTGATTGTACAACATGCTACTTACTGTAAAGAGTTGTAAAACATTTGTCTCTGTCTTTTTCCCTCGGCCTTGCAATAAAAGTCTTTCCTAAAATTGGTTAATGGCTTTAACTGCTGTGTCCATCCACCAAATTTTAGTGGACTTACTAAAACAGTTTGTTTAAATAGTTCAGTATGTTTACATTAGTGGTTGAGTGAGTATTGAGCTTTACTATGCCTAGAAAGTGTGAAAGTGAAGTAGATAGTTTTTGTTACGTATGTGGTGACTATACTATAAAATCTAATCGCAAGACTATAGCACCATTGATTAAGAAAGCATATGAACTCTACTTTGGGTGCAAAATAGGTGACCAAGATAAACTTTGGGCTCCTCACATTGTATGTAGCAATTGTGCAGTGTATTTGACAGGATGGTTGAAAGGCTCTCGGAAGTTTACGACATTTGCTGTCCCAATGGTCAGGCGAGAAAAAAAAGATCATTTGGCATACTGTTACTTCTGTATAACTAAGATATCTGGAATTTCCTTGAAATCTAAACATAGTATACAATATCCATCATTTACTTCCCCCATCAGACCAGTGTTTCACAGTCAAGACCTGCTAGTTCCTAGACCACTTGAAACATGGACCTTTCTTGATGACTATGGTGGAGACAAGCCGATCTCTATGGAACAAGACATAAACAATCCGGACTTTCAGCCCTATACACCAAATGAACCCCATATTATCTCACAGGGTAAGTTCAGCGACTTAGTAAGGGACTTTAACTTATCTAAGTGTCAAGCTGAATTGTTGGGATCACGATTACAAGGCTGGAATCTGCTACAGAAGAAAACAAGTATTGCAATATTTTGCCACCAGCAAAAAGATATTGTTCAGTATTTTGCTTCAGCTAGTGATTTGGCTTACTGTACAGATATTGATATGGTCATGTTTGTAGTAGCACGAGATCAAAATACAAATTACGGGCGACTTTTCATTGATTCATCAAAGCATAGTTTAAAAGCAGTTCTTCTTCACTATGGTAACACACATCCCTCCATACCAATTGATTATGCATCACACATGAAGGAAACTTATGAAAACATGAAAAACTTACTTGACAAAATACATCACAAGCACTGTTGGAACATATGTGGTGACTTAAAAGTTATACCAATATTGTTAAGCATGCAATCAGGATACACAAAATATTGCTGCTTTATGGGATAGTCGAGCCAAGTACAAGCACTGCTCAGTGAAACATTAGAATAAACATCAGATACTGACCCCAGGGGAAAAAAGTGGTGTACGCAATCCTTTAGTTGATGCTACAATAGTAATTTTACCACCACTTCATATACAACTTGGTTTAGTAAAAAACTTTGTCAAGGGCATGAAGAAGGATGGTCATGGTTTTGTATTTATGAAGCAAAAATTCCCCCGTTTGAGTGAGGAAAAGATAAAAGAGGGGATATTTGTTGGTCCACAGACAAGGAAACTTAGCACGGATAACACTTTAGAGTCTACTCTAAATGAAGTTTAACTGGCAGCTTGGACAGCATTCAAAGATACAGCCAGCATTTTTGGGGGAAACAATAAAGCAGACAACTACCAGGAAATTGTGGGAAAACTGCTTCAGCCATATGAAACAATGGGATGCAACATGTCACTTGAGATTCACTTTTTACACTCACATTTGGATTTTTTCCAAAAAAATCTTGTTGAAGTTAGTGACGAACATGGAGAGCGTTTTCGCCAAGACATTTCTGTTACGGAAAAACTGTAACAAGGAAAGTGGAATGTTAACATGGTGGCAGATTACTGCTGGAGTATTGTCAGGGAGATGCCTGAGAATATTTACAAAAGGAAGTCATCGGCTAAATTAAAAAAAAAGTTCATAATTATTATAGGGCAATATTTGTTTCATCTGTAAATAAAATATAAGTTTTTTGAATCACGTATTTATTTTTAACCGAGGGTGATAGAAATATTCTGAAGACATATCTGTAAACAGCATAAAAATACAGTTTAAAATTACGTTTCACACATAAGGGAACAATAAGACGCTGTACGCAAAAATAATAATTTCTTGTGGAAATTTATGCAAGTGATTTGTGTTATAAAATGTACTCCAATGTATAAGCAAACTAACGCCGATATAAAATTCCCTTAAGGGGTTTTATTTGTATTTGGTTCATTGTTCTTTGTAATTAAGTTTCTATTGTAAACAACGCTCGTCACAAACCTCCTGTAGTTAGAGCTACACAATCTCTTTGTTCATTAAGTAATAAAACATAGTAGTGGCATTCCTTATAGAGATAATAACACACAGATAGAACTTAAAAAAAACATTTGGTATTTTAGTGTTAGCTTGCATTACTTAATATTAAAAGTTTCGTAAGAAAAACAACAACAGCAAATTCAGCCGCATTCCCTATTTCAAATCCCTGTTTTTTTCTAGTGGGGGAATTTGTATATTTAACTTAATTGGGCCACCTTTCGGGGTACTGTGACGCGTTAAGAGGTCCAAAATGAATGCGTTATTAAATATAATTCGTTTGTTATTTAAAATTTAATATATCTTAGCTCATTTCAAAATGGAGACAAATGATATCAACATGTTTCTGTAGGATTACAAACCTTAGGTAAAAAGTTGAAATTATTTCATTTTTAATGTTACAGTTTTGTTATCAAAATAAATGACTGAGTGTAGCGAGCTTCAGTTTTAACTTTACCATTTGGCATTTCTTTTCTCTGCATCTTTGTTACGTGATAACTGCTAAACGCATTTACCAATTTTAAAGAAATTTGCAAAAACATTCTTTGAAACTAGGTTGAACGATGTATGTATATGGTTTTTAAATCTTTCTGTCTGTTTCAAGATGGTTGCCAATCAAAACTATGTCTGCTGTTTGTTTGTTCCGCAATAACTAATAAGTGTGTGTACCTCTTTTAGCGGAATTTGGTAGGCACATTCTGTGAGTCTAGGACAAACAATACATGTACTTTCAATTTGGCTATCCATTTCAATATGGTGGCTGTTCAAAAAAAAATTAGCTTAATGGCTCATTTCAAGGGATTTGAATTTAAAATTCTAGGCATTTAATTGATTACCTAAGGTACATTATTTAAAAAAACAACCATTTACTGCGAGACCGACGTCTAAAACAACTTGAGCCACGGTTATTCTCGATGAATGTAATAGACCTTCTATACTATTGAATATAGGATTAATTTGTTTTCTGTATAACTTGATCACCAAAGAAAAGCATATCTTTAAATCATTCAAACAATTCTAAATAATCTTAAAATTGTCTGTTGGGACTCTATTCAAAATGGCTTTATTTTTTTTATGGAAGCTATTTCTTTACTTCTAATCATTTACTTTGATTTCAAAAATTTGACATTTTATGTGAAATGTCATTGAAAACGAGATAATCTCCCCTTTAAATGATTTTTTTTAGAAACTATAAAGCTTAAAATGAAATATTCCTAATTCTTTAAAAAAATGTTGGTACTTTTGAGTATATTTTTGTGTGAACTATATATATTCAATATTTCTACAGTGTTTGTTTAATAGAGTGTTTACCATCCTACATAGTTTTTTTTTTTCAAATCACGTTGAGCCCAAATAAATGTAAAGAGAGGCTTTGAGAGTGTATACATTCTACATTAGGACTAAAACATGTGTGACTTACATCTCTTCATTATAACTGTGTAAAATTATCTAATGTATTTATATAGTTACCCCCATCAGCAATGCCGCATTACCCACTAGGCAAACTAGGTATGTGCCTAAGGCGCGAGATTTTTAGGGGCCCAACATTTAAAAAAAAAATTGTTTACAGCAACGGCCTTTACGAGGTACGACGTCACGGGATGTGAAACTGAAACCTTTGTCTTCAACATGAATGAACATAATTTTCACTAAAACAACACACACGGACTGAGCTGTAGCTGAATATTGCTTGCTATAGACCGCTAGTGTATTGTTAGAGTTCTATTGTGTCTACTATGGCCGTATGTCTGCTTATAACTGAGTCACTCATATGCGAATTGAAAAGCTGTGTCAGATGTAGACGAGCACAACCATTTTTCAGAGTGGTCATTTAAGTATAGGGGATATACTGTAAGTAGTAGCAATAAATAGGCTAACAACATTATTATTTGTAATATTAATTATATTCATATTAATTTAGTAAGGAGAATTATAATAATAATTATTCAAAGGAACGCCTAATAAACATTAACAAAAGGATCACTTATTATCTTTTCATTTTTAATTAGATTCTTTTGTCATTGTTTATTAGGCGTTCCTTTGAATAATAATAATTATTATTTGTGTTCATTAACAAATAACAATATGTTTTGGTGGGGGANGGGGGGGGGGGAAATCGGTGCCTGCATCTCATGATTCTAGGGGCACCATATTTCCAAATGCACCCCAGCGCATCAGTTATCACACAGTTTAAGGCAGGAATGTCAAGCTTGTGAACCAACACACAATGAAACCTAATCCATCTTATTAAAAACGTTGTAAAAATACTCCATTTGAGTTTACGACATTTGTAAATTGACCATTATTTGAGGAAAGCTAGCTACTGAAATTGGTGTGAACATTTTTACTCTCTACTTACCAAAGATCGGTTTTCAAAAATCGTTAAATTTGAGCACCATATTATATGTGCAATGTTTGACAGTACGTAAGCATGTTGGCAGTTGTTTTCTCTTATGAAAATGAACAAACACCAGATACATCACGGCTTACGGACACGCATTTGTTGTCATAAGATCTAGTATTGCCAATAAAAATAAATATAGAGTAGCTCTTACTTAACATTTGATAAAATGTTAACTTTATTTTTGTATTAAATAAGGATATTAAAACTAAGCTTTCTTTTAACATGAGGTGGTGACAATATTGAATTTTCTGAAATGTGGTCCCCTCACTATTTTCAATTTTCAATATGGCCCTCATGATTAAACGAGTTTGACACGCCTGGTCGAGGCGACACTTTCACAATATACTGAAATGTCAGGGCTCAGATCCTTGCTGAGGGTACTCAAGGTTTTTTCCACTATGGTTTCCCCACTCTCACTCCATGCAAATGTGGGTACATTTCCTCTAGATTTGTCTCTCTTACACCTACCCTATGAGTATAAATAATCAAGTATCCCAGACTGGCTGTAACATGCGGAGCACGAAACAAATGAGAAAAAGAGAGGATAGCCCAAATATCTGTAGTAGGAATGTATCCCTAACGGATGATATAAAAAAGAACATTTCTAAAGATGGTGGCCGATTTTGGTAAAATCTCGCATTTTTCATAAAACAAGAGTATGCCCTTTAACCTAAAACAAAACGTTTTAATCATAATTTAATATCTAAGACACTGGCAGGGCAATTTTTTTTAATGTTAAGATCCACAACTTTCATTTTAAGGAATTCAATTCCCGGCCTGTTTCATTGGAGGCGAATGATTAAGCATTTATTTATAATTCCCCTTCATCGTACTGTTCTTTGGATAAAAACAGTATAATATATAGCTATTAGTAATCAATCTTACACTAAAGTTTACTAGTAAATAAACAATTGCCTTTCACCGGAACAAGTGATTGACAACTTCCAGCCAATAAATCAAGTAATAGGAAACTTGTTGGGGAACTCCCCTCGACCTTCATTCTGATACACAGAGGGTCGGTCGGTTTTTACCATATTCACGAGAATGATATCTACTGTACGTGCTCCTAACAGAACCCATAGGGGGCTCTGCTTCCATGAAGCTTGCGTAATGGGTAATGTATCATGATCAATGAATGCTGTTTATCGTCTTGCGTCATGTTGTTGGGAATTATCCATCATAGAACTGAAACCAACTAAGGCTGTCCAAAATATAGAATCCTGTCATTTTATTAAAGTTATTCCAAGGTCAACTCATTGATTATTTTTTAGAAACAAGGAATGAGTTTGAATTATAAAATTATTATTTTTAGACTGCTCATGCCATATTTGTCTATAACTGTGAAGTCATTTTAAACACTTCACGTGCGTGAACTTTTGCTACTAGACTGCGCATGCATAAGTCACTCCTGAGCTGTACTCGACTGATAGCTCTCGTCGGCCATTACATCATTCAAAACAATTATGTTACGGGTTGCAATATATTTAGGGCCTGTAGATTAGGATTTTATGACCATTCTAGAAGTAATAAGTCTCTTGCTTGTATTCAAGAGTAATGTACAACTAGCAACAAAAAGCGCCAAGCTCAACACATAAATACGAACCTTAGTTATTTCAATCATGGTACGTTTAGCTGTTGCATAAACTACAATTCATTTAGTTGGTGCCTGACACCGTAGCTCAGTCGGTAGCCTGTCATCCTACTGAGCTTAGGGGCCCCAGGCTTGATTCTTAGCATAGACAAAATCTATCATTGTTGAAATGTGGGCTCCCCTTTGAATTAATTGCAGGGGGTTGGGTGTTGTGTCTTTTCTAGATTTAAGTTAGTTTGTAAGCCGTGGGCTGAAATAATCAGTCAGCCCATAAAGTGCAAGTTAAAAATCTAAACGAAAAGGTTGATTTCACCTTAACTCTATGTTTACTATTTAGCGTTAAGCACAGCACCCAAGGCATCTAATGTTCGTACTTATGGGAAGAGGGAGTCAGACGACGGGAATGTGGCTGGTTAAGGACTTTATGTAATTTTTTTTTTTTTACGAATTTTCTCGGATTCGATGACAATGATTGGTTTGCAAATGTTGGTGAAAGGTTTTAAGGTGATAGGTTTATAATATACCGGATTGGCGTCGGTTTGAATCTGGGTCGATTTTATTCAGAGTGGTTTTTCACCTGTGACTTATCGCTGTGGTTTTACCATCCCTTTTCCAAGATATTGAGACTGAATTTCTTCTAGCCACCCTCTTCGTCCATATCCCTTATATTAAGCCACTAAATAACCCTTGTGCTAAAACATATGATCTAAAATTATTTTAGCTATTACATTTTCACTTTTTTTAATCGATAAATACTTAATACTTAATCGATGAATACTTAAGACAGTAAAAACCCAGAAAAAAAAAGAATTAATTTAATTGTTAAGGCCTAGCAGTATAAACGAGGTATTATTTGTAAGAAAAAATCCCCACATTGTCATGTTTTCCGAGCTAACGAACTGAGATAATATTCTAAAATACTGTAAACCCTTCGTTAGTTGTGTAAACCCATTAATATCATACTCACAAACCTTACAAACTGTCACTTTGCGGTTATTAGCTATTGTCTATTGTTCCATGGTCTCATCTGTCCTTATTTCGTTACATAATGCTTCTGGTGTGTAAAAATACTTGAAAAAATGTGTTTTCTGTTTCCTTATTTTGTTAAATAACGTAGAGAACTGTCATGTTTCTAGTGTTGTTGAAAATAGAGGCTAAATCCAGTATTGCTGACATCCTATATTGTGAATAAATTGTATCACGTAGCAAAACAAATCCAAGTACTTCGTCCTCAAAGTTAATTTTATTATTGAAATATTATAAGAAAAAATGGGGGAATATTGGCAGCATTGCTGTCGTGCTTTTAAGTCGCAATTATATACATAATAATATACGATGCGCCTGCCTTCTCTAGCACGTAAAGCTCATAAGAGACTGGATTACAGATGACGGAGATGTCGGGGCTTAAATCTCGGCAAGCTACAATAAAATGTGGTTTGTTCATCCACTCTCCTAGCTAATGTATGTACATTTCCTTCATGCTACCCCTATAATTCCTACCCCTTCGATAAGGTCGTTTATATTATTATTATTATTATTATTATTATTAGCACCGCGTCTTACTACCCGTTCGGATTATACGCACTTACGCTAATGTGTAAGTGGTAAGGTGATTGTGAGATGAAATGAAGGACCTACATTTTAACGTGGGGTCCGAACCACGGTGGAGGCCTGGCATTTCCCACATTCACAAGATGTCTTGTCAGAGGTGAGGGGAGGGTTTGGTAATCAGATAAATCTGTGCCGCAACCGAGGATTGAACCCCGGCCGCCAGCACAGAAGTCCGACACCTTACCCCTAGACCACCAGGTCACCTTCAAGGTCGTTTATAACCTTGCCATTAAGCCACACCAGCGAGCACGCGGAATGAATGTTGTGTAGTCTGGTTTGTCATTGGTGGGAAGATCGGGGCTCTAATCCAGGTCGGATGTAGTCTACTGAGGTTTATTTTTTCTAGATGATTTCATCAGAACCTCCCTGCACGCAAATTTGAAGGCACATTCCCTCTCAATTTTACCTTTATCATTCCTTAGGGTGAAATGAGTAGCCCATAGTCCGGACGCGTAGTAAGATTTGGACGGGGAAAGGGGAGGGGGGGGGGCGAAGAAGAAAATAAAGAAAGCTTCTAAAGCTGGGTGGTATTTTAGTATTTAATCCAGTAGCTAAGCTTATAATGAAATAATGATACCAACTATCATGAAATACGCTTTAATACGACAATAGGGGAAGTGAGAAAAGGTGATTTCGTAGATTTTATATCAAAACTTTTTTTTATTCAAAACAAATTAAATATTACTTCAGTACAAAAATAGAGGTTAATTTTATTCACGTGGTGACCTAAATAGTTCTCGAATATCTATCAAGAGGGTCTTGAAACTTAATGACAACTTTTTATTTTCATTTTAAATTTAATCATCTAATGCTTTTATGTTTATGACAGAGCGTCAACAATTGTTCGTATCACCATGTGAAGAAAATTAAACTATATGTTTAAATTGAAGCTTTATTTTATTTGCTCAAAACAATTGTTTTGCTACAAAAACTGCAACAATACATCTTCTCTTGCGTCTCCTACACTCCCACCTTAACTTAACCAGATAATTCAAGGTCATTATTATTAATAGAATATTTCTCAAAAGAATAAAAATAACAAATAACATAAAAGTCTATTTATTTTTTCACACCATCGTAAATTAGTCAAATAAACTTAACCTATTGATAGAGCCATCTGGTTGAACTTAATAGAAACCAGCCTCAAGAGCAAACCCAAGGGTTTATGGAAATATGTTAAAAATAATCGTGTTAGCAGAGCTTCCCCATCTGATCTCGAAATTAATGGGGTTTTAATAGCAAATAATTTGGAAAATATTTCAGCTCAGCGTATGACTGCGCTTTACCAGTTATGCCTTGTTCTATTATTGAAACCAATGTGACCTTGTATCCTAGCCACATTACTTCATCAGCTGTCTCTCTTGCTATTTAAGAAAGAATTCGTTCAGGTGTGTTGGGGTAGATGGAATCTCAAGTTTAATAACTAAAGGGTGTGTTAATATCTTCAATCCAATGTTAGCATATATTTTCAACCTTTGTTTGTCAAGCGAAATGTTTCCTGAAGCATGGAAAAATTCTATAATTGTTCCCATACATTAAAAAGGTGCTAAAATCAACGTTTGTAGCTATAGGCCTATTTATGTATTAAATACTTTCTCTACAGTATTTGAGAAAATAATACATGATCATATGTTTCATCAACTGAAAAACTAGCTTTTTAAAAATCAACATAGGTTTTTAAACAATACATCCACTGTAACCAATTTAGTAGAATTTCTGGTTAATGTTCTCCTCAAATCTTTACTCAAGGTCTGATTGAAGCAATTTATTTTGATCAAAGTAAAAAGTTTGATCTGTGCCAATACAGTATTATTCTCTCAAAACTAACTAATTTTGGCCTATCAAATTCCCATGTAAATAGGAGCTACTTGCAAAATATATCTTTCACCATCAAAATTGATTCTAGCACCTCCAACTCTTATTATTATTATTATTATTATTACTAGCACCGCGTCTTACTACCCGTTCGGGTTATACGCACTTACTCTAATGTGTAATGGTAGGGTGATTGTGAGATGAAATGGAGTACCTACAGTTTAACGTGAAATCCGAACCACGGAGGAGGCCTGGCATTCCCCACATTCACAAGAAGTCTTGTCAGAGGTGAAGGAAGGGTTTGGTAATCAGATAAATCTGTGCCGGGACCGAGGATTGAACCCTGGTCGCCAGCATAGAAGTCTGACACCTTACTCCTAGACCGCCAGGTCACCGACAACCAAACTCTTTATAAGCCCTACCCAAAGGGTAAAATTTAGATCCTCTTATTTTTAATGTGTTTGTTGATGACATTAGTATAAGGTACGTGCATACAATCATCAAACTATTTACTGTTTGTTGATGATCTCTAACTATTCATACACACTGTTCACTTATTGATTGTTTAGATTTGAAAATAGACATTACGTGGCATATTTAAGATAGTCTACCGAAAATGAAATATCAATAAATCAATCCAAAACTAAGTTTATAGCTTTCACCAGAAAAACCAACCCTATTTTTTTACTTATAAACTTTATATTGATTCTATTGAACGTTATCTTTATATTAATGACCTATTATCCTATCTGTTTTATCAGACTATTAGCTATAATTTTACCATCATGTGGATCATATAGTTTCTAACTCTCTTAAATTACTTGACCTTATAATTCTTAGAACATTTTTGATCAGTAACTCTTAAAAACTCATCCCTATCGGCCGTTACATAGGCAGCGTGACTCTAGAATCCGAAAAATTGATTGTTACCATAGACGACGAACCAAAATAGAAGAGTTATTTAAGGAACACCCATATCATTAATAATATATGTTTATTTATTGTGAACTATTCCCTAAAAATTATTATTATTATTAGTGAATAATTTATTTTCTTGCTTTTCTCCTAACTATGCTTTAGCTGTACAATGTGTTTCTTGTAATCAAATGTATATAAAGATGATGAATTTATTATTTTCTTAATTTGCAAACCATAATATGTTCTTCTGTATCTTCAGTACTAGACTGTTGTCTCGACTGTCGGCTAGCACTTTAAGGAAAATAAAAATGAAATATTATAAAATAAATTACTATAACTCTGTCCTGCGATTCTACCAAATTACACACAAGTTTCCATTCCATTGAATTTCAAATATTATTCGCCGTAATAGTTCACATGGCTGTAGTTGACTTTGTACAAAATTCAGTCCTGACTTGGTGCGGAAACATCTCCCAGTGTGACGTGCCATTACCGCCCATTAGGTATCTTAATTTACAGTCGATTCCAGTGTGCTTGGTGTGGGGCCCGCCTGGAGCGCTTGTGTTGTAGCCACGTGCCAGACCGTAGTTCCCAGCTATTGACGTACCGCGGCGGGTGGGAGAGTACCTGGATATCATGTCTCCCTGCGCCACTTCTTGGTCTCATTAGTAAAACAGCTTGTGTGAAGTGTCAGTCGATTAGTGTTGCAGTTCTACGCCTAGAGGTCGATCATGGCCGCGCAAGGTAAATTGATATACACTTGCTGATTAGCCATTGGGGGGGAGAGGGAATGTTTCCAAACAATGCCTTGGACTGATGTCAAGGTCATTAGGTGTTTTTGTTTGTTTTTCAGTTAGCACGTTCGACACAATCGTTTATAACAGCTTCGGTCTTGTGCACCGCATCTTACTATCTTTTCGACCCGTCCGCATGTTTATACTAGAGGGGTAGGGATGAGCAAGGGAGAATTTAGAAGAAGCGTACCCACATTTACGTGGAAAAGAGTGGGAAGCCAATTTAAAGTAGACACCTCGGTAAACGCGGCTGAGGTTTGAAACCTCAAATTTCTGGTCAACGGTCACCCAGACTAGACTGTTTGCGTTCCCATCGGTACGGGTGTTAACGGCTTAATCTGAGGGCTAGGGATGAGGAAGATAGCTTAACCAAAGTACACTCACATTAGTGGGGAGACAGAATGAATCTGTAGCACTTTCACCAATGCACCCAGCTGGGATTTGAGCCATGACCTTCCCAGAAACAAAGGCCTAATGCAATGCGAGTCTAACCTCTTAAATCACTCGGCCACCACAGCGGGTATTTTTTTTTTCCAACGTGACTCACTACCCATTCGGGTCATACGCATATACAGTATAGTTACTATTCTAATGTGCTAGTCATAAGAAAGATAAACATTTAGAAGAAATGTATCAGCATCTGCGTGGAGGGAGTTTGGGAAAATCATACAGATGGGGTTTGAACCATGATCATCCTAGTCATCAGCAAGCCATACTAAATAAGTTTGACACTTAAACCCCATTCCCACCAGTGCAGGTTTCGGACCTTTATTAATTATTATTTTATAAAAAAAAAATCTATTTAAGTTGCTTGGATTAAAGAAAACACATTTAATTTTAATTATTCCATGGCCAACTTTATTTTTGGTAGTTCAGAGCCAATATTGGAATGTAAAACGAAAACATATAATGTTGGGACTTTTTGAATTATATTTCTACCTGATTGTTTGTTACGTTCCTCTTGATGCTGCTTTGAGTTTTAATAAACTTGGTACGAATCAGCTGAAAACTGTAGGCAAAGACGGAAATTTGGAAACTAGTAGATCAATCTTAAATTAGTTCAAAGTGAGTACATTACTACCATTTCTCCTAACTATATATATATATCAGACCTGGAAAAATTACGGCTCGTCACGTATTTTTATAAAGTCAGTTAGCTTTAGCTACCTATCTAAAAAAAGTGCTAAAAACACCCAGAGTTAAAAAAAATGATTTAGGAAGTAAAATAAAAACACAATTTCTCTTAAACACCCATCAATAAGTGAACTCAAACTTGAGAGGCCTGCAGTGTAATCCAGATTTAAGATAATTATAGCGTCGTGAATAGATATGTAAATTTTACAAATATCTTGATATTGACGAATATGCAATCATTCAAAATTTTGCCCGAAAATTGCCGGTTATTTTTGGATCAACCTGTGAACAAACATTTTATATAATTTCAATAAAAGCTCCTTACAATCAAGCAGTACCGTTGAACATTTATAAACAGTTTTAAGCATCTCAACTACTAAATTTACACCTGACAAAAAAAAATTATGAACGATATGAAAAAATTGCATTTGGCTTATTAAGTTGCGTTTTATTAGCGAATCACTATTTTATTATATTTATAATGTCTATAATTTATTTGATATATAATACATTTCGTCTACACAAAAATCGTATTTCATTTGGTGGCCATTATTATACGTAAATTCTCAATCAAATAGTTTTCTCAGGCCTGATTTATATAATATTTATATATGAATAAATAAATGTATATATATATAAGATTTATAATGAGTGATCGTTAGATATAGATATACATCTATATATGTATATATATATATATGTACATATATATGATACATGTACATAATATATATGTGTACAATGTACATACTACCGGAAATGTAAATATATTTATATATTTCCGAAGGTTGAAATTACGAGAAAACGGCTGGAACGACTTTGACAAACAACCACTCATTTTAAATCTTAGGATGTTGTAAAAAATACGATAAATACGAATTCAAACGATAACCCTATTCTCCTAGCGAGTTTCCAGTTTTTCTTCTGTGTCCACAATAAATCATCAACACAGCAGACTTTTGTGTACAAATTAATGAAAACCCTGGATTTGATAGATTTTATATCGGCAGATAAAATATTCTGCAGACAATGCAGCAATGATCAACTAGTTTAATATAATTAATTAAGAAATTAATAATGTTAACTCTTTTTATTTCTTGCTCATTCAGTGAAATAAGTTTTTATTTGCGCCACTTTTACCACCGACATTTAAGTGTAACATTGTCTTTGTAAGTCAAATAAATTACACAGCACCATCGTATATAATTTTTCATATAGTATATCATAGTTTAAAACCAAGTCTAAAAAAATCAGTTATCAGTAAACTACCCCTTGATAAGTTTTCCTCAAAATCGTGGTACTGCAAAAAGTTGGTAACTGCAAAAAAAAAATTAAAAAAAATAAGTTATCCTATTCTCAAGAAAGTTTATTTTATGTCTGTTAAGAGTTGGTAACCAATCTTATGCATTTTAGATGAGTTATTTCTGTCCATTTATCATTCGTTATGGTAGAAAAGTAAGCAGTTAAAATTTTCAAATTAGTTTGTTACCAACTTTTTTCAGTAACCCGACGAGATTTTACTATTGTGATAATTATATAAAAATCGCCCCAGATATAAATTTTGAACAAAATAGTTTGTCATTTTCAAAAAACTTAAGAAATTCAAATATCAATAAACTACACTCAAAGGGTGTATTTGATAAAAACCAACATCCATTTTATTTTCATAACCAAGACTCCTAAGGTATATATGCAAACAAACTTCTGGAAGCCATTTCCAAAAATAAAATTAAAAATTCAAAGTTCTGTCGTTTGTAAACGACCCCTTAATTTTAAGGTTGGAGCCAAAATTAAGGTGTGGTAATAACATCTAGATATCAAATCTAGTTGTAGTGAGTGTCTTATAATCAAGTTAGAGTGATTCTCTAATAGCCTGTGCATCTCCATTAAATTCATAAATAAAGTTGCAAATGATTTAGAATTTAGCATAACTTTATCAATATAAAGTGTAACACCCGTATAGTAAAAGAACAAATCACAGTCAAGCCCCGTCGCCACAACTCGCGAGTTACAGATGTTGCAAGTATGTGTTGTGTCGTAATTGTAGCAAGAAACAAAAGGCTAAAACTCGGGAACCTTTACTTTGGTAAATATTGCTGCCATGTTTGAATGTTTTTATCTTATTTTATAATATAAAGAGAAAGTATTGTATTCATGAAAAATTTTTACATTGGAATTTGATGAATCTTTGCGTTTAATGTGCCTACGAACTAAAAAGAAAGAGTTGATTTTACAATTATTCTGTCTGTCTGACCCTAGCCACAGTGTAATACTATTGAATTAATGGAGCCGCGCTTTGGGCGTTAATAGTAAATACTATTGAATCAATCGCCCCGCTTTGGGCGTCGATTGAAACACTACGGATTATTTTCCTGATATATTAATGCTGTGATGAATTTAGGTTGTCTAAAGCTCCGTGATCAAGCGCCTGTCATCACTGTACGGAAAAGATACCGTTTAACCAGCTGTCTATAGCTCCGTGTTCGAGCACTAATTAAATCAGTATATTAATCAAATTTAAGAAAGATAACTGTTGATGGCTGTTTATTCACACACGGTTTATTTAAATGACACCTGTTAATTACTTATACATATTCCAATTAAATGTTTTATATCACTGCACACTTGTGCTATTAATGTAAGTTATTTTATACTTTGTTAGACTGTGACTGCCAGTGTGTGGCTCTGACTTGTGCGTGGGCGGGATCTACCGGTGTAGATTTTTGGATCACGGAGATGCCTTAAACATACGCACAATGGTTTATATATGACATACCCCTTGCCTTTCTCTCCCCTCATCAACAGTGTAAAATCTAACTAATAAAAAAAGTCATAGCGACAGGTGTTGTTAAGGCTAGCTTCTTATTGGTCTAGGGAACTGGCGTCTTTTTTCCAAATACTACGAAGTTGTTCCTTTTAACAGGAAAGATGGTATAAAAGATATATTTTAGTGGTGAAATCCTTTTCACATTATTTCTGAGAAGCGCGTGTTTCTTCATGGATGAATCTTAAAAGAATACTCTACATACATTACTTTAATAAAAATCACCTTCATCCATAACTCTTTACATATTTTAGATTATTCCAAGCCAATATCATTACAACAGATCAGAAATAGTTTGATGGAATTTGTTAAAACTTGATGTTTATATGTTGTATGGTATACCTCGGTACATTTTTTAATTTTTTTACCCTAACCTTAAAATTTAGGTTAGTTTACTGACAAGTGATTTTTTTTAAATTCCAAATTTTTCGAAAATATATCCAACTATTTCGTTTAAAATGGATATCTAGAGAGTGTTTGACCTCCCACATAACACTTTATAGCTGTTTTTTGGGTAAACGTTTGTCTAAGTGAGTTTTACTGATGAGGGATTTTTGAACATTCAAATTATTTCTAAAATGGCTCTAAAGACTTTATCCAAAATGTATAACTGGGGAGTGTTTGACATGACAAATACAAATGTATACTTTTTTGGGAAAATAATTAGTTTATAATTAGTTTAGTGATTACTTTTTATTAAAAAATTGAAATATTTTAAAATTGGCTCTAGCTATTTGATTCAAAATGGGTATCTAGTAAGTTTTTTACAATATACATAATTCTAAATATTTGTTTTCTTAGAATAATTTATTTTATAGTAGTTTACTGATGACTGATTTTTGAAAAAGTTGAAACAATTTTGAAAATAACTCTAACGATTTTTATTAAAACTTGGTATTTTGGGTCTATTCTACATCACGATTTTGTCATAATATTTTTTTTTTTTGAGATATTCAACGCACATTTCCCAAACACATCGCTTATGTCAGATCATGACTCGTTAACTAACTTAACCTAAGGCAGTGCTTTAATATTGCACACCCGACTCTAAAGCCTGGCTATATAACCTACTAATCTGATAACATGATGACACTGTATACTAACAGTAGACGAAATATAGCCCATATGTCATTTGTCAGCACCACCACATGAAATGAAACAGGGTTATTTAAGACTAGTGTTTACTCGCTTCAGTGGCAGAACGGTATAAATGATCACTTTCGTATTTGGCTGGCTCGCTTATGACGGGAAGATTGGAGTTCGAATCCCGGTTGGGTCTACTGGGGGGTGGTTTTTCGTAAAGCGTTCCCCACTTTCCTTCCACTCAAATGCGAGTAGATTATCTCTAAAATGATACCTTACTCATCTCTGTCCTATTAGAGTAATTATTATCATAAATGCCTATAAGCTGAACAGGTAGAATGACGTGGTGATAAGAAAAAAGGGACTCGTGGTTAACCATAGTCATGAATAGGGCTAGGATTTGAATGACCTAAAAATGTATATAAAATGTCCTATTAAAAATGCAATTATAGCCCAAATTAAAAAAAAAAAATATTTTTAAAACTTAAAAAATTGTAAAAAATTATATTTTTTCCCCTTCTAAAACAAATAAACCAAAACGAAACATTAAAATGTAATTTAACGTTCCGTTTCTGTGCCAAACTAAAAGTTTTTATTTTGTCAACAAAAAATATTCCATATAAAATAAAACAAGAAAAAGACATAAAAATTCAACTTACATTTTCTGACAGTTTAATTTGACATGGCAAACTTAAGATTTTTTATTTCAACAGTCCAGAATTGCAATGCACAGCAGAAATCATGTGCATATATTCGAAAGAGAAAGATTTTCTATTATCTGATAGCAATGCTTTAAACATAGAGAAGCTCCTTTCCACTTTTACTGATACCACAGGAGCATACGTGAAATTAACTACGTTGCTTTGTTCAAAATCTCCTGAAAATTCACCAAGAGAAAAGTTTTTCCTTTATAGCACATTTGAAATTAAGCACAGAATTTCATATTCTTCATTTTTTTTAAACTTGCTCAATTTTCTTTTGCACAGCCTTTCACACTTTTCCAGTCACAATATTTAGGTCATTCACAGCCTTCTCTATGAAATCTATTTGATCAACTAATAGCACTGATTACTTCTCCAAAGAAGTAATGGCACTAAGCAGAAATCCGAAATTCGACTTTAGGTAGGAAAATTTACTTACAATTTCAGGATCAGAAAGAAGTTCTTGCGCAACTTTAATTGAGGTTGCTTCATCGCTGTCAAATGAGTCGATGATCATTTTCACAACTTGGAAGTTCTCACAGTAATAATTGCATGCTTCAATACAAGTCCCCCACCTGGTTAAAATTGCAGCCGGTGGAAAAGGAACATTCGGGGCATCCGACTTGAATGATGCCACTCGAGATGGTGCCTTCAGAAAAACTTTCTTCACGCACCCAATCAGCTGGTCAACTTTGATAAATTGCCCTCATATCTCTTCAGCAACTTTGTGACAGGCATGTGATAGAAGTGCTAGGTGCACCATTTCTGAGTACAGTGCTTTCAGAGCCTTAGCAGCCTTTATCATGTAAGGTGCAGCATCAGTCATGAAGAGCAGGATATTGTCGTGTTGGGTGCCGTCAGGCCATATTAAGCTCAAGGACCTATCATAGAGTTTGCTTATTGTAGAAAAATTAAAATTTTCTAAATGTTCACATTTGATGAGAAAATGTTCGCCAGGGCAATCTTCTTCCATCGTACCTACCATTGCGTTAGCTACATATATCGTTCTAAAGTCTTATCCATAGACACCCATATTTTATTTTCTGTTACTTTTTCTCATATCTTCTTCATGGTGTTTTCATAGCAAGGACTGACATAACTCTTTTCTTAGTGTGGAGGAGTCCGGCAAAGACTTCCCAGTGTGCTTTTTTAAAAGTCGCGCAATCTCGGATTGTTAACTTTGCTCAAGGGAATATCAGCACAGTTCTTCGTAAAATGCAGTATGTTTTAAAGACTCACTGGTTTGGTCAAGGAGCATTTGCTGTAGTTTTTTCTCATCCCGAAATCGCTGAAGACCTCGTTTGTGTTTTTCTCTCTTGACGTGCTGCTGAACAGTAAATTTATTTTCTGCGGCAGCTCTCACGTCACAAATTTTGCACTAGTATCTGTATATTGGTAGAGAATACATTTTCTTCATATACATCAGCGAAAAGTTTTAATTTATGTGAGACACGTACTTTCACTTTAGGCATGTTGAATGTTGAAATTCACATAAACCACACGTGCAGCTTCTGAAAAAATGTAGATAGACAATGAGCCACCGTTATCTGCAAAACTTGCTCAGACTAGTTTAGACAAGATCATTTACAGCCCCACTATGCTAGAGGGGAGGGGTAAGAACTAGCCAGCTATCACCGGCTTGAAGGAAGAGACGGGGGAGGGGTGGAAGTAGTTGAACCACCGTCTTGGCACCACCGTTTGTTATTACGTGTGTAGGGATGTTCTAATAATGGGTAAATGACTCGAAAATAACAAAAAAAATACTTAAAATGACCGGAAAACCTTTATAAATGCCATATTCGCGGAAAAAATAAAAACCCTTTTAAAAAAGCTTCTTAAATCAGCAAAGTTTATAATGAAACACATTTGTCTTATATATTTGAACAACGTTCCAGGCTTATAGAAAAAATGCAAAATCATAAAAACACTAGCCCTAGTCATGGAGATGGGACGCGATCTTGAGAGCGGATAAGGGGTTTCCACAAACACGCTGCCTCAGACACGATGTCCACTACAATATGTATGAATGAATGGCTGTTGCCGTTTAGTGCATAGTTGTGCGTGACTTCCTTCACTATCCATCCGAGTACATTTATAGATTGCACCCTAGTATAGTCATAATCAACATATAGCGGGCAGGCTTTTCTATGATCGCTGTCATTGACTCGCCATTAAAATTATGATATGCATGATTGTTTAAGTGTTTCAACCGCATTGGTGGTCACGTGGATTAAATATCAGGTTTTCCCAAACAGGCTCCCACTTTTCTTCACGCAAATGCGAGTACATTTCTTCTCAGTTTCGCCTTCTTCGTCCATAATATTATAGCGTAAATAAATGTTGAGTGGAGAGTCTATACGGGAATTAGGACGAGGCGGGGACAAAAAGGACGTGTATTAGGCAACCACTCGTTAGGACTATCCGCATATTTACACTAATGAAATATACATAAGACCTGCTTCAGTGATCACACGGTCCGGGGCGTCACATTCAAAATAGTCTAGACTGCCAATGACAGTGAGATAGGGTTTCGATTCCCGGTTTTTTCCCACTCTTCCTCCTCGCTAATTAGGGTACACTTCCTTTGAAGTCAATCTTCCTCATACCTAACACATTAGCGTATTGCGTAATTAGTATACAGGCATATAACCTAAACCTGTAGTAAGACGCAGTGCAAATTCTTTTAGAAAGGTAGAATTTATATTGAATGTTCCTGCATTTGCATGGAGGGACAGTGGGCAACCTCTTAAGAAAAGCCACCTCAGAACACCCGACTGGAATTTGTAATCCAACTTCCCCGTCATCGGAAAGCAAATCTTCAGGAGGTTGATGGCAGCTCGCATGCCCATCGGTGCGGGCTTATAACACTTTTTTGCACCGTTCGAGATAAACGCTTATGCACTAACCACGCTAATGTGCTGGGTATGAGGATGGTTGAATTTAGAGGAATATCCGCATTTTAATGGAAGGATAATGGAAAACCATTCAGAAAAAATCACCCTCAGGCTTTTTTTTTTCGTTTATTTTAAGTATTTTACCTATAATTTCTGATTACTAATTATTTGTTTGAGGTATTTAACGTCCCCTTTCTGACCCGACTGATTATAGCATCACACGAGGATTTCTATGAGCGAGAGTGAAAGGGCCTACCAGTTTTGCCAGGAAAGGTATTTTCACATACTTTCCAGGATTATTTTACATGCCACTATCGACATGGAGGTGACCTGGCGGTCTAGGGGTAAGGTGTCAGACTTCTATGCTGGCGGCCGGGGTTCAATCCTCGGTCCCAGCACAAATTTATCTAATTACAAAACCCTTCCTTCACCTCTGACAAGACATCTTGTGAATGTGAGGAATGCCAGGCCTCCACCGTGGTTCGGATTCCACGTTAAACTGTAGGTCCTCCATTTCATCCCACAATCACCCTACCATTACACATTAGCGTAAGTGCGTATAACCCGAACGGGTAGTAACACGCGGTGCTAATAATAATAATAATAATAATAATAATAATAATAATAACTATCGACATGGGGCCGATGGCTTTACTTTCCCTTCGAAGAAAGTTGTGCTATGGATTGTTATCGCTCAAGAGAAATCCGTCTGCCCCGGCTGGGTTTTAACCCTCGAACATCTAGTCCTGAGGCGAGAACTTTACCCCAAGTCCACCAAGGTCACCACCCTTGGTACACTTGAACAGGATTCAGACCCATATCTCCCCGTCGTTGGCAGTCCAGTTTTATTGTGAGAGTGATGCCTTGGACCATGCGGCCATCGAAGCGGATTTTAAAACACATTACTCCACAGGTTAACAAGAGGTGTGAGAATATAAAAGAAGTTAACATTTCTGATATAAATACCCAAATTGATCTTATTTTGGAAATGTCAGTGCATATAGGCTCTCCAGAAAATTAACTCATCTTCCATTGAAAGGAAAATGTCATCATTATCTTCTTTTAATCTTTGAGTATTCATTGGTACATACAAACTATGTACCAACTCGTATCGCACTTGGTCGCTATTGACAGAAAAGTTTTGGTTTAAGTCCCAGCCAGGTGCAATGGGACTGTTTTCTTGAGGTTTTTCCTATTTATTAATGCGGTTGAATTTCTATTTGCTTATACCTACACTTAATATTAAATAGTTGCTAACACTTGTCTAGGAGTTTATTGGTAAAAAATATAATTTGGACTTTTGCATCTACTTGCATCTTCTTGTCCATTCCCGCGACTAACTCATTAATGCTCTTGAGCCTGTCCGCCTTTGTTCATACTTCACTAGTTCTCTTGTGTTTGTCTGCCCATGTTCATACGTCACTGGTATTCTTGTGTATGTCCACCCCTGTTCATACGTCACTACTGTTCTTGTGCTTGTCCACCCCTGTACGGTCATGGCGAGTGCCCTGTTTATTTTCATGCAATTAAATTGAAATTAATGTTATTTGTCTGCTGATTGGCTGTGGCAAGCAAAGTGGACGAATTCTTTTTTTAATGGTTGTGCAGCCGCAATTAAACTTCGCTCAGTCCAACGTTATCTCAAACGCGTGATTAAAACAAAAATAACCTCACAGTTAAATCACACCAAGCAACACATTAATTATTATTATTATGGTGATGTTTTATTAAATTATGGAACCCCTAGCTGCGACTACTATTTATCAATATACTTAGCATCTACATATATTTGATTATGTAAACACATTAATGTAGGCCTCAGCTGTGGGTGAAGACATCGCTTTGAATACATTTTGTAGTGTGGTCTAACACAAATATATGACCCCCTGTTTCGATTTCGGGAAGTACTGAAAAAGATATTAATTATTTGTATAAGGATTCATTCAATTGGTAAATATTTATATACCAAGAATGGGTGTATTGTAGCAGACTTAGGTTAAACTATTCTTAAAACTGAAAATTTTTGCAGATTGGTGACACCAAGGGGGTACTCATCACACCACGATCACGTTGCTTGAGCTATATATACAGTTTTGGCTTACAACCCATGCCATCTTTATGAGAAAAATCAGAAACTTAAAAAAAATAAAGCCCGATAGCCATGGACACAAATTGAACTTAAGGCTAAAAATAAATAAAAACAGCAGGGAACAAATTTCACGCGAAATCCGAAATTGCGTCTGTCTGAGACAAGCCTAACCGTAAGAAATAACGACATTGTATTAATATGTCCCTTCAAATAGGTGACGCCCTGAAACTATGTTGACTGATAACAATAGAATATTGTTTAGTAAAAAATAAAACCACCTGGTTACGTAACTAGTGCAAACTGTGTCGTGTCGGATCATGGGTGACCCGTTTTCATTGTCTGACAGGTTCAATGTTTCATACATTGCGGGGCCCCGCAGCGTTTTGACACTTCTCAAACCACCTAGACCTACTTTCGTGTTTTTACGCCAATGGGTGTGTTCTCTATCTGTTGTGTACCGGTGTAGTAACACGGAATGGAACTTTATGATCCTGATCCTAATTATATTGAGAGGTTACGGCACTACATTTATTAAATTAAGAGGTTACAGCAATACATATATTACAATAACAGGTTACGGCACTACATTTATTAAATTAAGAGGTTACAGCACTACATTTATTAAATTAAGAGGTTACATCATTACATGTATAACATTAACAGGTTACATCATTACATGTATAACATTAACAGGTTACATCATTACATGTATAACATTAACAGGTTACATCATTACATGTATAACATTAACAGGTTACATCATTACATGTATAACATTAACAGGTTGCATCATTACATGTATTACATTAACAGGTTAGCGCATTACATTGACTAAATTAAGAGGTTACAGTAATAAATCTATTAAATTAATAGGTTAGAGAATTATATTTAATAACTTAAGAGGCTACAACATTGTATTCATTATTTTGAAAGGCTACAACATTTTATTTCTTAAATTGAGAGACGATAGCGTTACATTCATTACATTAACAGGTTACAGCATTACATTCATTAAACTAAGAAGTTACAGAAATACATTTATTACATTAATAGGTTACAGCATTACATTTATTAAATTAAGAATTTACAGCATTACATTTATTATATTGAGAAGCTACAACACTATTGTTTATTATATTGAGACACTACAGTTCTATTAGAGACGACAATATAGTTTTTAAATACCACTTTGTCCTAACATGTAATCTGGCAATTGTCAATAACTTGCTATTCTATTAGAAAAACACATACTTTCTTTAAGAGATAAAATGAGATATTTAATAAACTTTGGTGTGCCGTGATATTCAATATTTGCTAGTGTCTAAAATAAGGGAATGATTTGTTTTAGTTTGTTAGAATATATTAACCCTCAACAAAGAGTAGAGCTTATGTATATTGAATACATGAAACATGATTGTACAAATATTAGCCATAAAATTACTAACAAGATGAAACGAATGGGTTGAAAAAGTAACTAGATAAGAAATAAAGCTAGCACTTAAGCCTAATTTAGTTAATTGTATTTAATAAAATAAAGATACACACGCTCCTCACTAATCTTCTAATCTATAATGTTTTTTAATCTTTTTGCTAGTGTGTCATTGTGGAATCACTTGACCTTGCGACTACTCTCGACTTGGTTTTTTTAAACCTCTTATTGAGGACTGTCCAGACTATACGCATTTAATAAGCAAGTAGAGTATGTATGAGGAAGGTAAATTTTATATTAAATACACCCACATTTGTTTGAAGGGAGAGTGGGAAACTATTTATGGAAAAAACATCAGTATACCCGGCCGAGATTCAAACACCAACCTCTCCATCATTGTCAAACCAGACTAGACAATCCTGACATTTAACCCACGTGACCACTACTTTGTATATATCAACTTAGTTCATGTTCATTGTGATGTTATTACATGAATTTGAATGGTCACGATATAATGGAGCATTACGTCACCCATCAATTTAACATGGGGATTTACCCATATATATATGGGTAAATCCCCCATGTTAAACGGGTGTCTTACTACCCGTTTGGGCTATCAGTATATTTACATCAATGGGGGAGGAAGGAGTTGGCGTTTCGAGTGATAGTAGCCACAGTTACGAAGAGGAAGATTTTTAAATAATCTCAGTATACTGAGCTGAGATTCGAACCCCTACCTTCAACCCGTAAAATTAGAAAATATGAGATTGATGCCTTTGTCGATGAACCCACAGGTCATGTTTTTTATATTGCTTTCTCTTTATCAACAGTTGAATACGTTAGTGCATGACAGAGCAAGTAGGCCTATTTGTTCGAGGGGGCATGTCTTTAAAACATTAATTTTTTGTTAGTACCTCTTACTAGCATGACCATTAGTGACTTACTCTAAACGGTGGAGATGGAGAGGGAAGGTTTTAGATGAATTGCACCCGCATCAGCATGGAAAGAAGACGGGAACAGGACAGGGAAATGTTGTACTCGGAAAACCTACTCAGCGCATTTGACAGGGATTCGAACCTCAACCTTATATTAAACACTAATGCAATCCACAACAATTGCGGCTAATAATAACTTTTAACCAGAATTGGTGCGTTCGTGGACCAAGTAAAGTTTGGTTTGCCCATAACGGGGAGATCAGAGTTCGAATTCCAGTTCGGTGTACTGGGGGCTGTTTTTCTTAATGGTTTCCTAATAGATATCCACGCAAATGAGAGTACAGTTCTTTATACTTTACCTTACCAGCACCTATCCTTTAGTGTAATTAAATGCGGGTAGCCTGGATGAGCAGTAAGATGTGGTGCCCAAAAACACCCACTTTGAAAGTTGTCCTTGACATTATTAGATAGGAAACTCGTTCTTTTATCTTTGACCAGATAGCCATTTTACTTTTTGATCCTGCCAATGTTAACATTGAATAATATTAATTGTGGTGGGAATGAAAGAGACGCAAAATTTGTAAATAGATATATGCATAATAAAACAAACTATCGATCAATATTCGCGTAGAAAAAAAATCAAGGTTATTGATTTCTGGAATTCTACTTCCGTTACATCTGCTTTGAAAGTTTGAATCAAATGTTTATCGGCGGAGTTTTATCAGCAGTGTTTTTACTATCAATTGGGCCGCATCCGTTGTGCGACGTTATTGTGTATTCAGACCAGTCGGGTGGAGTACTGTATTGTCGGGACCAAACTTACCGGATCAAGTGCTGTTATAAAAAAAGTGTGTGGCTTAAAATGGCTTTCGGTAAGTAGGTTGTGTTTCATTATGTATTTTTTACTGTGCAAAGGGAGCGAATACTAAAATATTTAAAAAAATCGCCATACGTTAGAATAAGCGTCTACGACCATACCGAGGGGGAAATTGAGATGATTTGGTGGTTCAAACCTTCCCGCAAGTATTACTAGCTATGCATTTTTGTATTCGTTTTCAATTCCTAAGCTCATTAGCTTATTGGATTCTTGATTAATTAAAAACATCCACAGTACCATTTTTTTTAATAGTCTCAAGGAAGATTTAATGTTTAGAGAATTTTTGTTATCTCCTATTGGGGGACATGCTCACGACCCACCTAAGTCAGAACCCCCTCCTCCTTCTATGGGTATGGGTCCTTTCGGCTGAAACACTTTTGTTGTGAAGGTTGGCACAGTGGAAGGGTACGCATTAGGGGGTACTAGGAATTTTAAAATACGACATTTTTCAATGTTGCTTCAACCCTCCTTACCCGTAGCGATTGGCATGCAGACTAAAGCGTCACTCATTTTATTCCATTCCAGTACGCAGGAAACAGGGAGGTCAGGGCTTGTATCCCAGACGGGTAATTGAGTTTCTTTCTTAAATGGTTATTCCTTTCTCCTCTACGCATATATGGGTACATTTCTATCAATTCTACCTTCCTACTCCCTACGCCATTCGAATAGCCCAACCTGTGTAGCATGGAGAAAACAACGCTCCTCCCTTCTTACCCCCTCCCCTTCCCTAGTTATAGTGCAAGAAAGTGAATGTAAGGATCTGAGGTTATTAATTCAAGCTAAAAGGTTTGTTTGGATTCATTTAAAATCACAATATTAAGCAAAATTTATTTTAAGTCGAATATTTTCTAGTATAGGGAATATTTAACGTTTGAATCTATAGGGTGGGATGAGGAGGGTAATTAGAGGAGACTGACGTGAGGATGGAAATATCACAGCCACAAATCCCGTGTATAACCACCCCTAGAGTGTATAGCCGGGATTTGAATGTATACTTCTCCTTAACGTCTACCAGGTGCATTAAGACGGCCTTATGCTATAGGGTGGTCAGAGCTTCTGGCTGCTGACCCAAAGATCCCGGGATCAATTCCTAGTTGGTACCAAGGGATTTTCCTCGAAAGGGAAATAATTCCCACGGTCAACAGGGTTTGGTTAGTTAGGATTAAGATATGTTAAAATTTCCATTTGCTCTACACCCTCACATTCACTATCACCATTCCCTCATCTTATCGGCATATGAAAAGTCTCCATGAAAATAATGTATGATTTCGGGCGTCTCCTAGGTAACGGTATATTATTAATCTTTTCCATAAACTGAGCTACAAATTGATGTAGCCGAGACACGCCATTATTATAATGCAGATCCAATACCTTAGACCACTAGGTCACCGCTCCAGGTTTCAGCTGTTTAAATAATCCCTTGAACAAGCCCTTACTTTCCTCCAAAGAAAGAAAAACTACTTCACCGGATACTCTCGGACAAAGGCATCAGTTTTGTCTTGTCTGGTTTGCCATTTACATGAGAGTTGGTGTTGTACAAACAGAGTACGCTCCGTTCACCCTGAAAGATAGTGAGTAGTCTTACCTTTACGTACTACACTTTAACTCTCTCTTATAGGCTGCGCCATAGTGGAGCCATGAAAGGAAAGCCAGCTAACTTTAGCGAAGTATACATATCCATCTCTAGTTCCTAGATATTTAATGATTGATAAAGAAAAAAGTAAATATCTCTGCAATCTCCACCAGAATCCTACAGACTTGTGGTTATCATTCTAAACACTTATATACACCGATGTGGCCCAATGTTGTTGTGTAGAGTAGTGTTTCCTGAACCAATGGTCACGTCATAGGCTAGGTGGAATTTCCTCAAAGTTAACAATACTCTTCTTTTATTAACTTTCATTTCAAGGTGAGA
Organism: Timema californicum; assembly: GCA_902141385.1. NCBI lineage: Eukaryota > Metazoa > Arthropoda > Insecta > Phasmatodea > Timematidae > Timema > Timema californicum. Next base: position 28,082 of record CABFOW010000684.1, read on the forward strand.
TTACAAACACAAACAAATGTAACTAAATCCACCTGTGGTTGTGTTATAAATTTGCAACCATTAGATTCACAATAATTACTAATAACATCAAACATAAAAGTGTTTTTTTATTCTGAATTATGGCTAAAGCAAATACATTAGATTAGAATATAATACAAGACTTTTGTACATTTACAACGTTAAATCTCGTGACAAAGCTCTGTATAGTAAAAACACGAACAACGATGGTTATGTTACATACCGCCAAGAGTGGGCTGTGATTGGCCCACGTGACTCCCATTCTTGCCACATATCTAACTGGAATATGTTTCTTTTGAGACATTTTCACTCATTATTCGAAATTATATCACATTGTTGAGCTTTTGGATGAAACCGGTGGCAATTCACCGCAAATGTGCAAGAAGTGCGCGCTTGTGGCCTTAGTATCGCAAAGGCCTCAAAAAACAAACACAAAACTATATATTTTTTGGACGTTTTGTTGAGTTATATAAAATATAACCAAAAAGGAAGTGTAGTGTCTAGGTGGGTCAACCAAAAAGTCGCAAAAATCTGTGTAAACATACCGGATTTCCTATTCAGATGGTTCTGTTGTTGAGAAGAGTTCATCCAAAACCCTTAAGCCCGGTACACACAGAACTCTAAGCTATGTTATGCCTTGCTACGCCACGCCATGTTTTTTTCCGATTGCTGGCCGGGCAATTTTTTCATCTCCCATCTTGAGCCAGCTTACGTTACACATGCTTATAACGCAGCTTGGGCTCCGTGTTGAACAGATGCAACGCAGGCTTGGCGAAAATAACCAAGGAAGTGTTGAAGTTTTGTTTTCAGTTTGTTTCACGTGTATGTAAGTAATATTTTATTTAGGTTTTATATTTGATAAATGTTTTTATATTAAAATTGAAGCTTTAATTGAACAAGTCAAACCTCCCCCTCCTAAATTATCTTCATCCTCCAAAACAGCTGCTAATAGCAGCAGGGCCCCCACATGGGGAGGGATGGCCGGTACAATGCTACCGGGTCCCAGAGAGCTGGGGGGCCGACCTAGGTTGGTGTGAATAATTATTAAAATCTCAGAATTTAAAACTTTTTACCTAACACTATATTCTACATATTTGAACATAATTTCGTGCAAAATGGACTGTTTATTGTTTTGAAGCAAATTATGTAATGATATTGGTTTGGATTAATCTAAATTATGTAAAAAGTCATGGATGAAGGTAAATTTTATTTAAAGTAATATATGTAGAGTATCCTTTTAAGATTCATCCATGAAGAAACACGCGCTTCTCAGAAACAATGTGAAAAGGATCTTGCCACTAAAATATATTTTGTATATCATCTTTCTTGTTAAAAGAATAACTGCGTCAATTCTTGTTAAAAGGAACATCTTCGTAGTATTTGGCAGAAGACGCTATTTCTCTATACCAATAAGAAGCTAGCCTTCATAAAACCTGTCGCCAGGACTCTTTCTGTTAGTTAGATTTTTACACTGTTGATGAGGGGAGAGAAAGGCAAGAGGTATGTTATATATAAACCATTGTGCGTATGTTTAGGCATCTCCGGGATCCAAACGTCTACACCGAGATCTCGCTCACGCACAAGTCAGTCACAGTCTAACACAGTCTAATATAAATCACATCAATATCACAAGTGTGTAGTGATATAAAACATTTAATTGAAATATGTACAAGGTGTAATTTAAATAAACCGTGTGTGAAATAACAGCCATCAACATTTCTCTTTCTTCAATTTTATTAATATACCGATTTAAATTAGTGCTCGAACACGGAGCTATAAACAGCTGATTAAAAGGTATATTGTCCGTACAGTGAAGATAGGTGCTCGATCATGGAGCTTTAGACAACCTGTACATCATTACAGCATTATTATATCAGGGAATTAATCCGTAGTATTTCAATCGACGCCCAATTCGGGGTGATTGATCACAAAGTGTTTATAATCGACGCCCAAAGCGAGGCGCGATAAATCCATATTATTACAATTATATGACTTTAGAAAATAGGCCGTACATATACAACCTTTAAACTGTAAAAATAAATTATTGTAAGTTAATGGTGATGATAGTCACGCCATCACTTTCAAGCCAGGCAGGTTTATATTTAGCTTATATTGTTTAAAACTAGTGGTGAAACTTTTACAAAACATCAGGATCACTTAGATATTGTGGACTTAAAAGACCTTGGAAATGGACTAATGTTATTAATGACGTTGTCCGGCAGCAAATTAAGTCGTATTCTTATAAAAATGAAGAATTTGTGAAATTATATACTAAAGTTCCAAAAGATGTTACTCGAAAACCATATTCTAATTAATTACTTAGTTCAAAATGTATTTACAACAAATAAAAATATCCCTGTAATTGGCTGGTTTGGAGTACTTCAAGAAACACTTTCTTTCATGTATTTTGTTCGAAGAAAACACTACTGAACCTTTTGTTAATCTCATTACTTTAACAAAAAGGAAGGATTTTCTCCAAATAAGTCCCCACGGAAAAAGTTTTATAATCGGTATCCTACCCATGAAAACAGCGCCGAGCACATACATTGTTATTGTAATTGGAAATCATTGCAACAATCCTTAATTTGTAAAGGAATAGATAGTGATACCCAAAAAACCGATTGTACGTGGAGCTGATAAGTGGAAAGCGATTTTGCGAAGGCTACTAGATGCTACATTATTCTCAGCATCAAGAGGTTTGCCTTTTCAAGGGGATAGCACAGAAATTGGAGATGTTCGTTATGGAAATTTTTGGGAACTTTAGAATTGTTTGGAAAATATGATGAGATAACTCGTGAACATTTGGCAAAAGTGAAGCACCTTCAATTACTACGAAAAAGCATGAAAAGTCATGCACACTATTTACCCTGGATAGGTCATAATGAATATATTTCTCTCTGTGGTGAAAAGGATTTGAAAGCCACTCTAGAAGAAAAACAAGAGGTTTAATAGATTAATAATTGATGCAACACCTGATGTTTCTCACTAATAACACCATGTTTTTATTCTAACATATATTTCCAAGAATAAATAAACAAGCAAACTCGAAATTTGCAAACGATTCGTCGAGTTCTTAGACTTTAATGCAAACACTGGTGGAGATATTATTACCGAAGTATTTTCAGCACTTGAGAGAAATCGGATCCCACTTGGAGACGGTCGGGTGCAAGGCTACGACAAAGGTGCTAACATGTGTGGTAAAGTGAAAGGAGTTAAAACGAGAGTTCTGGAGACAGATAACCAAGCACTTTTTTTTTCCATTTCCATTCATTAAATCATGTTGGTGCCAAAGCTGCTAAAACACGCCCAGAAGTTATGACATTTTTTGGTAATGTGAAAAGTATAATTTTTTTTCACATAGTTCTGCAAGATGGGACATTAACAAAATATGTGCCATTATCTTTTTAAAAAATCTGAAACTAGATGAAGTAAGCGTGTAGAAGCTGTTATCCCCATAGTGAAGCACTACTCAGGCATACTCAAAGCACTGGATTGCATACTGCAAGAAATATCAACAACCTTACAAACAAAAATATACAGCACAGTTGTGAGCTTGAAGAAATATTTTTCTTTTTTTGAAGGATTTGCTATAGTAGTATTTTAGCATAAAGTTCAGTCTTTATTTGATGAATGAAGTGGTATTATTCAAGCTCAAGGAAAGTCTCAAGTTAGTTTAGTATGAGTATGTAGAAGCTATAGTTCTGAAATCTGAATGAGACTGCTAATGAGGATACCTTAATAGGGGGCCGGTTACCTAACCTGGTAACGGGGCCCTTAGTGCCGATGTGGGCCTGAACAGCAGCATCATCTCATTCTCATTACTATCATCTGAGCTCAAACAAGACTTTTGGAGAACGCCATAACTAAACTTCACTAGAACAGACCAGAAAGAAACAACACTGAATTCGGGAAGGATATGAGGGACCATTGTAAGCTTAGTTTGGCTTAACTTACCAATGAGTGTGAAACCAAACTGACAAAGTCCCAGCACAGCATAGCTTAGCTTAGTTTAGCATGTTGTGCATATCGGGCTTACGACGTGGTTTTACTGTCGATGCGAACGGGGAAGGCCCATTATTTGTACTTAAACGCGGGTTAAACATTATTTACGAAATTCATTAATACAGTTGTATTTAAGCGAATTGTCACTTATGTTTCTAAAAAAACAATGTTCATGTTTCTTGAGAAAGATGTTATTCAATCATTAGACAATTAATCTAGTGTTAATAAATTTGCTGCGCTTAAAGCGAGAAAAGTTCAACTTTTATCTGATTTGTATGTGAAGATTTGTACCAAACTACGAATATACAGGTATTTCATTTTTTCAAACAAAAACCTTGTCTGTTTATGTACGTGTTTATTACTTAATATTACTATAATGGATGCAAAATGTAATTTGAATCACTACCATACGAATATATGATTGTTTTTATATCTATGAATTTTGGTTTATTTGAAACATAATAAATGCTGTATTTTTTTAAATCTTGCATTTTAGTTTAACATAATTAAATAATTGGTAGGAGACAATCGCACCAACTTTCTCATATTGTGTATTATGGCCTCCAAGATGATTTTAAAAAATGTTTTGAGTAAACTCTATTTAAGTAGACCTATGTTTTCCTCATAAAAACAAACACATTGACTTATTATCACCACGTCTTACTACCCGTTCGGGTTATACGCACTTTCGCTAATGTGTAATGCTAGGGTTATTGTGAGATGAAATGGAGGACCTACAGTTTAACGTGGGATCCGAACCACGGTGGAGGCCTGGAATTCCACACATTCACAAGCTATGATTAATATACGTATTTTCATAGGTGAAGGAAGGGTTTGGCAATCAGATAAATTTGTGCCGGGACCGAGGATTGAATCCCAAACTCCCAGCAAAGAAGTTTGACACCTTACCCTTATACCACCAGGTCCCCCTACAATTATTTGTTAATTACAATAATCACTCGCATATAAATTTCAAGCCAAATTGTTAAAATATATTTAGTAAAATTAAAATTTTAAAAAATAAATTATTTGTTAACTACCTATTATTACTATTTGTTATTTGTAAAAATAAAAACGTATTCTCATTTATCATGAAAAACTATTCCCAGATTACTATTTTGAATTCTATCTTCAAGGTTAATTTCCAAAAAAATTAAAATTTTCTAAAAATGATTAGTCCAAAGTAAATCACCCTTAATAAAATGTAATTTAGATAAATACTGATACATTATTATCGATGATATAAAATAATTCCCGATACCAATTTTGAACCAAATCATTAAAGCTATTTTTAAAAAGATAACAGTTTACAAAAATAAGTAATTAATAAGCCACTATTAAATTAATATTTTTTGAAAAACAAATCCCTTTAAATATTTACAATACAAGATACCTAACAGATACGGTACCCATTTTTAACCAAACCACAGAAGCCATTTTTTAAAATATTCAAAATAAAAAAATAAGTCATCAGTAAACTGCCCATAACAGAATATTCCCCACATAAACAAGTATACAGCTTTATTTGTTATGTTCATCTCATAAACTCCCCTGATAATGTTATACATTCTAAACAAAATTGTTAAAGCCATTTTCAAAATAATTTGAATTTCCAAAAATCCTTCATCAGTAAACGACCTTTTATCGAATTTTTACCAAAAACCAAGTACACAGGGCTATTTGTTATGTCACACACTCCCGTTTTGTATATCTGGGGAATGTTTGACATGAACATGAAAAATAAAGCTGTATTATACATAATATAGTAGAGCCATTTACAATACAAACCAAATTTTCAAAAATCACGAATCAGTAAACGAACCTTATATACTTTTTACCCTAAACAAAATACACGGGGCTAATTTTCATGTCAAATACTCCCAAGATAACCAGTTATAGCAAAAGATTTAGGGCCAACTTAAAAATATTCCCATTTTTTGATAAATCCGTCATCATTAAACAGTAAACTACCAATAAATGAGGTTTTACCCCCAAAAAATATACAATGTTAATTTTCATGTCAAACATTTTCAAAATACCAATTTGGAACCAAATCATTATGGCCATTTTTAAATATTTCAAGTTTTTTTTATAAATCTGTCATCTGTAAACTACCTATAAATGATTTTTTTTACCTTAAAACAAGTAAACAGTGCTATTTTTTTAATGTAAAACATTCCCAAGATACCCAATTGGAACCAAATCGTTAGAGCCATTTGTCAAATATTTCAAGTTTTAGAAAAATCAGTCATCAGTAGGCCCCAAACTACCCATAAATGAGTTTTTACTTCAAAAACAATAACATTGTAATTTTTAATAGCACACCATCTCTAGATATACATTTTGAACACAATCATTAGAGTTATTTTCGAAATATTTAGAATTTTCCAAAATGTCTCTTTTGTAAACTACCCTTCAACGAATTTTTGCTCAGTAACCAAATATACAGTGCTATTTCTCATGTTAATCAAATCCTAGATATGCATTTTAAACAAAATTGTTAGAGCCATTTTCGAAAGATTTGGAAATAAAAAAAAATCTTATCAGTAAAAAATACCCTTAATTGAAGGGCTAAGGTGAAAAAAATGTTTGTGTTATAACCCTATTAAATCTAAATATCAAGTTTGAATAAACTCCATCAAACCGTGTTAGATCCTTGGCTAGGGACAGGTCGAAAAACAGACAGATAAGTTATACATGAAGGCACACATAATTGTAAAATCTACTTTTTTGAGTTGTTCATAAAAAACGTAAATATTCATCATAATCTTAAGAAAGATTTTCACGATCACAATACTTTCTCTTGATATGAGAAAGTAAAAAATATAATTTTAAATTAGATGGGGTGGGGGCTTAGAATCAGGTTTTGCTTAGGGGTGTCCAACTGCTTAATCCGTCACTGGATATAGCACACAGCAAAATAAGGTTGTAACATTCCATAAATACTCTCTGGAGCAAAAAATATAAAAATAAGCTATATTTGCCTCAATCGAATACCGAGATTGAACTTAAACCAAAATCGCGTGCTATAAAATAAATATTTACGATATGCTATTTATAATATTTGTTTTTACAATAATAATGGCCTGTTTCTTAACACATGTTCAAATTACTTGCATGTACATGTCGAATGATTAATTATCACATCGAACAGTTGTAAATGCCCCTTTTTGCTATTTCATTAATCTCAAAAAGTATATTTTAGATCTTTTGTTAAGATTGTACTTCCGATTATATCATTAATCTCATTACTAAACGTAACAGAAGCTCTTTTATTGTGTAGTCAGAAATTATATGAGTTATAGACATATATTTTGTAAAGACTGTACTTTTTGCTACTACTGCTACTTCTGATCGCTACAAAGTTTTTTTTGGTAAATATTGTAATTTCTTTTGTCATTGATCTCAATTCTAACATGTGACACAGTAGGCTATTTTTGTATGTATGATCAGTCAACATTGTACTTTCTTTTATGTCAAATTATAAATATGATGAAGTCTTCATTATATATGCTCAGTTAACAATGTAGTTTTGTAAAGACTGTACTTTTGATTACGTCATTGATCACAATTGTGTTTTCAAATGGTTTTTTTTAAATCTGTACTTTCTGGTTTATCATTGATCTTAATACTATAAAGCGTGTAACCCGAACGGATAGTAAGACGTAGTGCTAAGTATTACTTGATATTATAGCAGACAATATTCTCTACGTATGGAAGTTTTCTTTAAAAAGTGTATTATTTATTTAGATGATCAATAGAGTACGCCCATTCATGACCGGCTGGAGCTCAAATAATGTAATATGTTTAATAATGTGTATGTACTGCACATGGCGGTATATTTAGAAAGAAAAAAAAGTAGAAAATTTTGATTATATGTAAGTTATTTGAGGAGGTCCTACCCTATAATATTTTTGAAATTTGAATGCCTATATAAGCTATTTATGACCGAGACTATTAAGATAATTCGAATGACATCAGCTCTCAAAATATATTCCTATATTTATTCGAAGGAAACTCATAAAAATACAGATATAATGTTCATTTAAGCTTTAAGGAAAAACACAATTCTCGACAGTTTGCATCGAGAGTGGTACGCAAAGCAAACACCTTTAAGATTTTTTGCAAATGCATTTTAAATTGATCCTGAGCTATTCGGCCACTGATTGGCTGTTGATAATAATAAAGAGCTTTGGAAACCTTCATATTATTTACCTACCAACAGCTTTCTATAGTTTTGAAATTAATATAGTTGTAACCAAATTTTATACTGTTGTAGGTTTTTTTTTAATGTGTTTTGATTCAGGGCCATTTTTCAGCTCCATATCCTTTAAATCAAAGAGAGAGTGAAATAATTTCAAAGGGGTGTGGGGGACAATATTTTTCCAGCTGAGGCAATGCTCCTCCTGCAGGGGTAGGTGGGGATAGTCGTTACAGATTGGGATGATTATTTTTTATTGAAGTGCAGAATTATTAAAAAAGCGCTGTCTCAGTATTATTTGAAAGAAGAATGCTTTCAGTGAATTATATACTTAATTTGGGCTTATTAAGCATTAACAGTGTTATCAAAATTTAATTATGTTCAGTAATGCATTTTTTAACAACTTTCCCTCCGGTGTGGTTATTTGATACAGTGGGAGGGGTAAGTAGTTAAAAAATTGATCAATAGGTACACACGATAAAAAACATATTGACATTTGACATTTTCCTTCAATGCTTTATTTATACATAAAAAACTTTAATAAGAAATTAATGTATTGGTATTTAATTATGTATATTTAGCATGAACCGAACATGCAGATGAAAATCAAAATAGGAAGCAAATTTCTGATTTTGAAAAAGATCAGAAATCTTACAAATAAAAATAAATGTAAAATACAATTATAACCTTACAAATAAAATTACATAAACAGTCCAATAAAAAAAATTCTAATCCCTTTGTTTTTCAATTTCAAAATATGAATTGCAGTTATGACACTCATAACAAGGATCATCATTTGCACATTTTGAGTGAGCCCACCTCTTTCACTCTGTGCACTGCACCCATTCCTGACCAGCCTTTGACCTTAAGCAAGGCTTCAAACATTTGAGGCACACACAGTCATCTTCTTCACTGGAGCTTGAAAGGTATAGATTACGTTTTGCAGATTGCCTTTTCTGCTGGAATGACTTTTTTTTACATAGGCCTGCCTTATTTTTTCTTACTTTTGACTCAATTCTTTTTAAATGTTCTGCGTCTAACTGTGCCTTCATAGGAGTGCAGGTCAATACGGCAGATTTAATTTTTCTGCGATTTGTTGTCTTTCTCGGTTCCTATATCTGGGGATATTGTCGTATGTCTTCTGGACTGAACAGTTTTGACGATCTTTGCTGTGGATGGTGTTGATGAAATCGCCAGCTGAAGTCCATGCTCACGTTCAGCGCCATTCAGTTTATCAATTTCTGCTGCCACCTCACCATGTTCGGGGGAATTTTTAGTTTGGGTTACTGCTGAGGGGAGAAAGTCTTCATCACCGAACACATTTCTATTGAATAGTCATATACCGGTTGCTTCAAAGCATGCGAGGATATTCTTCTGTGTGGCTGCATTTTGAAGTCCTTGCTTAACCAGTTTAGGGATATTATATATGACCACTTTGTAGCCTGGATTGATCTCCATCCAACAGTCTGCCGCGGAATTATAAAACTTCTTGAATGGTCCGTAGACAGATCTGTCCGGTGGTTGTAATTTGTGTGAAGTGTGGGGCGGGAAGGAGAGTAACCCTACACCATTTTTACGGCAGTAATTTATAACTTATATGCCCATATGTAAAGCAAGGCTATCTAGGACGACAAGGACTGGTCACTCCTGGGAACACCTGACGAGGCTCACGAAATGTTTAAGAAACGTTAAAAACTTGACAATTCTCACCCAGCTACTTGGGTTTGCAGCTCAAATACATCCGGGAGGGCCATCAGCAACAAAATGTTCTTTGAAATATTTCCTCTACAAAATCAGCAATGGAGGAATACTGTTTACGATAGTATTAAGAGCAAAAACTATAGTCACTAAGGTTCCTCTCTCTCTGCAAAAGTGGCTTCTCCCAACTGCTTGATGCCTTTTAAAGCAATTATTTTGTTGAGGATCTGTACTGTGGTCACACCACTTTCGTCGATCTTCCATACATCTTAGCATCTGAAGTTGTATTTTCGAAAACAGAAACCAAGTATTCAATGACACATAATGTTGTATGAATTTTATAACGGAACTATTGTATTCTTAATACATTTCCATAATGCATTAAAAAATAATGAGCAACATTTACTACATACACAGTAACAAGTAACGTATGCCATCCAGGTTCCTTCATCTCATGAGCGTACTACATTAACACACTAATTATGACTACCTTAACGCAATGTTTGAGTGCTTCGCTTAATGCGACACAAATTTCCCTAACTATAACACCAATACGTTGTTTTGAAATCTTGAACAGGTACTGCAAGCTTGCAAATGATTCCCCAGTTGCTAAAAAAACGTAGCGTTAGTGCCAAACGATCTTCCACTGGTATTGCTTTACGGAACTTTCTGTCCTGTTTCGCAATTTTATGGCCGACAAGGTTAACTAAACTCTCAAAGTATTGAGATTACATTCGGGTGAAATTTCGGAAATTTCCTTCACCCATTCCCCTTAAAAGTACTGTATTTTGCCGCCTACAAAACAGCAACCTTATCTACATTTTCTTGACCCTCTTTTTATTATTTTTAATCAATGCACATAGCACAAAGAAACAAACTACTGCCAATATAAAATCCATTTTGAGACTGAGCTCCAGTGCTTGTCCTGTTCGTGGCAAAATTGGTGGGAGCAAGCCAAGCACCAGCAAACGCTCCGAATGCTCGGAGTATTCGGACGTATCATTTGTTCGAGCTCGTTTGGGGTGTTCGGCTTGTTATGTTCGTTTGAAGTAAAATGCTCAAGTGAATATGCAATTTTATAATTGAACGCCCTGTTAGATACCTCTATACTATTAACTTAATAAGTGTATTTATTGTATTATGTTTCCTTACCTTTGTGTCATAGAAGGTTTCTATTCTAGGGTGTCCCAAAAAAATGGAATTAATTATTTTTTTTCGCATGCCCTCTTATTTTTTTTTCCTTTTATGTCAAAACAATTGTAAATAAAGTTTCATGTAATTTGAACTACGGCAACCCGTGCCAACTTGCATATAAACGTGTCAGTCAGTACATGTGTACTTGAGCGAGCGAACGCTGACGACACGTGTCTGTAGCGGAGCACCCAACAGCTGCAAATGGTAAAGATAAAACAAAAAATATAAAGGAAGGTTTTGGAATGCTTCGACAGTGAGATTGTGCAACCCGTGAAACGTGTCAGTACCAGTTCACTCAGGACAGCGCACGTCTACGTGTCAATGTGCTTATAATTCCAAGTTGTTTAGTTAGTAAATGTTTGTATAGTTTTTAATCAGTGAACAGAACATGGCAGTGGAATTGCGTAGTTCTAAAAAAGTGATATTTTTAATAGGTAATATAAGACATCAAATAACGGGTTCAAAACTTCCGTCTAATGGACAAGTTCTCGCAGTTTTGTTTTACAATATTCGAGAAGTGAATTTAAGTGTTAATGAAAGTGCAAATCTCGCTATTCGCGAATGTATTATATTTTGGGAAAAGGCACGCATACCTACCAAATCGTTGCCAAATTGTGTGAGGAAGCTTGTTAATATGTATCAAGTTTGGAGAGACTTACAAAAAAATGCAAAGAAATTACAAGACGTATTCAAGCGGCGACAACAAGAATTTGTAATTAATTTAGACAATTTGTTCGACATTGCACATGCTGATGCACTTCAATTAATGAAAATAGAGGAAGATAGGATGTTCTTGCAGCGCCAAAGAGAGCCGGGCCGACCCGGTCACTTAGGTGGAGTGGATAAAAAACTGGCCAAAAAAGAGGAAAGGGCGCGACTTCGAGCTGTCAAAGAAGACAATCGGCGAATAAAATATGTTTCCGATTCAACATCCTCGGCATCATACGAACCATTGCAAGAAGATTCCTCTTCGAATTCTAGTGAAAATATGGATTCAGAAGATTTCCCAACACTGATCGAAAGCTCAGAACCTGGGACAAGTAAATCAGTATTGAGGAAAGACTTTATTACTCCAAAGTTAGTTGCTGCATTAGACAGGTGTCAGTTAAGTATGCGAGATTCTGTGTTTATTCTTGAAGCTACTATTGATGCACTTGGATTTAACATTGACGAATTTCCGATAAGTAAGTCTTCAATTCAAAGAATCCGAACAGAAAAACGGAAGGAACGTGCGGAAAACATAAAAATTGATTTTCAAAACGAGGTACCGGATGTAGTGACCTTACATTGGGATGGCAAACTGTTGCCTGCTTTGAGTGCTCGAAAATCGAAAGAAGAACGCTTGCCTATAGTTATTTCATTTGGACTAAAAGAACAACTCATTGCTGTGCCGAGACTGGATAATTCCTCAGGCAAAGAACAGGCGCAGGCTATTTGGAAGGCGATCTTAGATTGGAATCTCGAAAACAAGGTCCAAATTCTCTGTTGTGATACTACGGCTTCGAATACAGGTCGTTTTAATGGTGCTTGTACGCTCCTCGAGCAAAAATTTGATAGGGAAATGCTTTTTTTCGCTTGCCGCCATCATGTATACGAACTGGTGTTAAAGGCCGTATTCGAAGTGAAAATTAAACAAGTGGCAACAAGCCCCGATATTCCACTCTTTAAAAAGCTCAAAGAGAATTGGAAAAATATCGATACCACTAAAATACAGTGCTATAGAGAAACAGTGGAACTGTTCAGAACCGTACCCGAACTTGAAAATTTGCTGGACTTTTACCGAGATGAACTTAAAAATGTTATGGTCAGAGAGGACTATCGAGAGTTGATCGAACTTTCTATGGTATTTTTAGGTGGAGATGCAGAAAAAAAAATTAAAATCAGACCTCCGGGTGCCATGCACCAAGCTAGATGGATGGCCCGAGCGATTTACTCCCTAAAACTATCGTTATTTAGTTCTCAGCTGAAATTAAACACCAAGGATAAGAAAGCACTGTTAGATGTCTGCTTGTTTATCGTAACAATCTATGTTAAACCATGGCTTCAATACATTTTGGCAGTTAAAGCACCCTACAAAGATTTGTGCTTTTTGAAATCTTTGAAAGCTTACGAAAATGTGAATGAAAATCTCTCCAGCATTTATGGTATTTGACTGATGAAATAGCAGTATTAGCACTTTTTGATGATGATGTGGATGAATAAACAAAATTAAAAATGGTGGCAAATTTACATAGAGAAAATTTCTCGACCTATGAGAAAAGATAGATTCCATCGAAGGAAGAACTTTGTGGTTCATTGTATGGTGAGTTTGATAGATTGATTTTGTAATTGTTTATTTAGTTATTTATTTATATCACGCAATTGTTACCTGTTATTTTTTTTACATAAAAAAGCATCGATGATTTCATATCAGTCAAAAGCCATTCATTGTTTTCTAGACTCAAAATTGATGATAGTTTTCTCAACGAGAGTCCCTCTTCATGGGAAAATAACGCTTCTTTTCTAAACGCAAAAAAGACAATATCAATACTTAGAGCAGTGAACGATACAGCTGAAAGAGCGGTAAAACTAATGCAGGACTTTCATGGATTAATAACGGTTGAGGAGGAACAAAAACAATTTTTGTTTCGTTGCGTACAAGAACACACGAAGATCTATCCTGACTGTAAAACGCAAACATTGAAACGAAAATATGCTCAGTAATGTTTCTTTTACTGTAATATGTTAATAAATATCTGCTTTGATTAAAATGGTGTCTTATGTACCAAAGAAACACACATTTTACCATCTTTCCATAGTATTCCTCGTACAAGATCTCACGTTCAAGCTTGAAGTAAAGTCGGCACGGCTTACCGTTATCTTATTGCAATAATACGTTTTATTTAAGTTACTGGGGTGAAATAGAAAAAAATAATAATAGAGATATGCGTATTCGACTTTGCAAAAAAAAAATTATCTTGTATCTTGGGACACCCTAATATATATATAGATTCTCTTGTGTAATAAAACAAGTGCAAGTACTTCATCCTCTAAGTCCATTTTATTACCGAAACCTTAGAAATAAACATGGGTGTAATATTGGCAGCACGGTAGCAGCGCTGCTACGGGAATAAAGGTAAGATTTCGAACCTCACCGCTTCGGTAGTGCGCTGCCGCCGCCAAAGCGGAGCAGCACTGGCGGTACCACCTTGATGGTTTGGTGGTCATAGCATGGTCCCTCGCTTCATGAACAGCGGTGGCACGGTACAGTGGACCAGAGGGAGAGATATTGTGCTAGCACATAGTACATTTATCCAGGCCCACCTCGAGTATAATTTTGAACCTGGGTGAACCATGATTTAAGCACCCCCTCCTCCTTAACGTCCTATGAACTTGAAAGGAGCTCATTACAAGAGGGATGCATTAAATACATTTATATTTTAATAAAGTCAGTTGATAACAATTTTAAATGTAAAATTTGGCAACAATGTACGTTACCAATGCAAGCAACGAGTATTTAACACTCATTCTGCCACTTTTTTTTTTCTCCAACTGTGCTTAGGCCAGATCACTAATGGCTGTCTTCTTTAACTTATATGCATGAACCTAGACTAATATTTTAGCCTATTGGTGGGGGAGAGGGGGAGCTTACTTTCTCCCATCAATCTTCTATCGCTACGCCGTTGGTCTATTGCTAAGCCTTGTTTGAACATTTTATCTTTTACTGAAAGTAAGATAATATTTTTACCTTTACTGCCTAAGATTCTAAGAATGGTGCGATTGCAATCCTCTCTTGTGAGGTTATTTAATAAACACCTCTATAAAATTCACATTCACTCAACAGTCAATAATGATTGGCACAATAAATCAGAGAAATCCTTCATGCTATAGTTAAAGCCACAGCACAATCTACTACAGCTAGCAAGATAACTTTCAGTACAGTCCCTAAGTTGTAAAAGCTACAGTTCATTGGCCAGTGTTTAGGGGTTGAAATAAGTGGAGTAGAGGTTTGTAGCCCCATAAACATTGTGCAAAGTCATTAGTACCTTTACTTAACACACAATATTGTTGGAAAATGAACAAATCACTTAATGTTTTTTAAGTTAAAATTTGTTACAACTGACTATGGATAGCAGCGCGGGACTATAACACCAAGATAATACGCCACCGGTTCTAACAGGGACACGAGTCGTAATAAACGGCAAAGAAAACTAGTACGATATCAAATATATCTTAGCGATGTATAAATTTCTTAAAAAGATTATTATTTGTAGTTTTTTTAAAAAAGACGGCATTGGTGGCGTGGTGCCCCCTAGTGCCCGGCACCCCAGGCAGTCGCCCACCTAGCTCACCCCTTAGGTGGCCCTGCACTTATCATATCGTCCATTGCTGCTAATTATATTAAATTAACAAAATCACTGCAAAAAGAAAACGACAAATTGCTGCTACCAACTTTATTAATACAAAAATGAAAAAGGAATTCCAGAAAAAGATATCTACAAAAATCGTAAAGAAGGGTGTCTTTATAACCACCTACACTTGCATAATATAAAACTGAATATTTTGACACAAACTCCACTAGCTTTTCGTCATCTGAAGGGGACACTAAATTTTTAACACACGGTATACAACCTACAACTGCGGCAGGCTGCCAGACTGCTCCCGGCGCCGCTGCCCACGCGGTGATGTACTGGCAGTGCTACACATGCAGCTGCGATGGAGTTCGTTGTATTCGCACTAATTACATTGGAGCAGTAGTGATCTTTGCCGCCATGGCAGCACGTAGTCTTGGCGGCGGTAGCACGCTGCCGAGGTGGTGAGGTTCGAAATCGTACCTTTAGTAGCGCTGCTAAATAGGCTCAGTGGGCAACTTTATTCAAGAAGTCCAATTTGAAGGAAAACCAAATTATATTTTTTCAAAACAAACCACACACATTTTCATGAACAATCTAACAACACACAAATACGGTACCGACAATAAAGTCCTAAAATGTAAAGTGGACGAATAAATACGGAGCATGAATAAAACAAGGAAACATTTAAAAATAAATGCGTAACACTTGAGATTATTTCCTACTAGAAAATAGTAATAACCTTAGCTCAGTAGGTAGCGTGTCTGCCTACTAAGCTATCGGTCCAGGG
Organism: Timema californicum; assembly: GCA_902141385.1. Taxonomy (NCBI): domain Eukaryota; kingdom Metazoa; phylum Arthropoda; class Insecta; order Phasmatodea; family Timematidae; genus Timema; species Timema californicum. The sequence continues at coordinate 44,316 of CABFOW010000684.1, forward strand.
TTTGATTCTTGGCATGCCCGAAAAATTTATCATTGGTGAAGTGTGTGCTTACCCATTCACAGTGATGAGTTAAAGGCCGGTGAATGGATGTTGTGCCTGTCCTAGTTCTAGGCTGGTGTCAAACGGGGCTACCTGGGAGGCGCCCCTCAGGTTGCGCGACCCACTGATTAAGAACATTTTAATTGCTCCTGTCATACGGAATGGCGTCACCCACCAAGTCGCGCATGAGGGTCGACCATCTGCAACTCAGCGTGCTACTCACACTTTAGTCACCCTGTTGTTTTTCATTCGTCTGTCACACGACACGATAGGAAGTGTCCACTTTGCAACGGAGCTTGACATTGAAGCCTTCATTTATGAAAGTCAACAGCGTCCAGAAACATGGGATGTTTCTTCATACGATTATTATAAATGCGGATCCCGCCACCCGTGTCGCGATCCGAGTGCGTCTCCCAGTCCCCAGGTGGCCCCATCCGACACAAGCCATAAGTTATATTACAAGGCAAAGGAAGCTATTACAGGCCTAGCAAACAGGTAGTAAAAAATAGTATATAGCTTGAATAAAAAAAAACTGGCTCAGGCCATAGGCAGGAAACAGGAATGGATTTAAAAAATAATTTAAAGGTAAATAGTATTACGGTATTTTAAAATAATTGGGCCTGATTTAATATTAATCCGCTGGTAGCGTTACAACTATTGTATCATGCGCGCGCATTCTGATTTATCTCATGCTCATGGTCACTACAACGGAATTCGCTAGGTTTAGGTTATTGTGGGCGTTGCCGGGTGGGAGTTTATTTTTAATAGGTTGAAAGTTATCCTGTTTGTGTTCAACCAGTGCTAATTTGCGGTGTTTGCAGTCTTGCATTAATAGTATATATGATATCATTACAAATTGGTAATTCTTTTCCTTTAAAATTGACCTTTAGAGAGCCATATTTATAAAATTAGTTGGGACAGTGGAACTTGCTTCGATTTTTTACGGTGAGTCATCCAAAGAATTTGACAGTTCAGACATTGTTGAGGTGTGTTTGTCACGTAATGTTTATATAAAGAGTTTAAATTACTTAATTTTGTTTTGAACATCTAACAAGGAGGAATAGTGACATTGAGTTAGTTGTCTAATGAAGGAATATTCAGGTAATATAAATAAAAATACATTTAACCAATTCAAGGTGAATGCAGTTGGAAAGAAACATCTAAAAAATGGTTTTGGAAAAACTTGTATGGACAGAATCATTAATGAATGGGTGCTAACTTAAATAGTGTGATTTGAAAGGAAATTCAATATGTCATTCATTGGTTTAGGCATTTGGAGAGGATATGTGTGGATTGAGTGACGAAGCAAATATATGAAGGCGGAGTGTGTAGATCAAAAGGAAAATGTAGGCCATGTAAGACGTGGCTAAATGTTGAAGACAAATGTGTAAAAATATAAACTTAAGGGTAAAGAGTTTTGAGAATAAAAGAGCATGCATGACTTGTGTATATGGGTGTTGTTGAAGAGAAGGGAGTATGCAAGTCTAGGAAATTGTGAAGAAAGTTAGTGAAGGATGGATATGTAGTAAAAAGTATTCATGTTCAACCAATTTACGTTATAAATTGTCAACTTTCATCACTGTAGTGTTTTATTTTGAACCGTTTTCATGGAAGTTTTTCCATGATTTCTACTTTTTGTTTTTAACATTGAGAACTTTTTAAGTGTTTTGGGGTTTCATTACTTCACCTCACAAACAAAATGAGAAAAGTAAGGATGGTGCCTAAAAGCCTATTCATAATATAGGCCTTTTTTTGTAAATACAAAAATACCCATTGATAATAATTTAATACTATCATTACTCTCGCAAAGATACAAATAATTTATTGAAACTAAAATTAAAGTTATTGAATTATTTTTATTACCGGTACAAATAACTTAGTTGAAAACCAAACTCGCCTGCGTTACAGGGTACCACTTGAACATATAATTAAAATTGCACAACTAAATCTCTCTATAGCCTATATCATAATACAATCTATTAACATTGCAGCTTACCTGTTTCGGTGGCCACATGGTCTAAGGTGCTAGTACTTTCACACTAGATTAAGCTGCTAATGGCGGGGAGATGAGGTTCAAATCTTGGTCAGGTATACTGAGGGTCAATTTTCCAAAATGGTTTTCCACAATGGTTTTCCACTCACCCTCCATGCAATTGTGGGTACACTTCATGTAACTAGAACATATCAGCAGAACGACATCTCACCAGCAGACCTCACTTCGATGAAATGGCTGAACTATTTATCTCTGCTCACCATGCAATCTTAGAGTGCTAGTTGTCATTCAGCGTAATTCCACAAATTACCTCCCCCACTGTTGTCCGGGTTAAGACACTCCTTGAATACGTCAGTTTTGTCACTATACAACAGTCATTCCTCGCTTGACATTTTGTATTCTTTTTATCATTTTGACGAAAGAACATTCAACGTTAATCTAAATCTACGAATAAGCTACTGGTGACTACGATGTGCGAGGCGTCGGTCTTTCCATCTTGACGCAGATGAAGCCTCGTCTGAGACAATGAATATTTGACAGAATCGGAGTCAGTTGTAGTCCTCTTCTTTAACTATGTCCATAAGACATAATTTTTTGTGTCAGAATGTATGACTTGGTTTTTTTATGCCCACAAGGCATGGTTTTCAATCTTAGTCTTATTGTTTCGTTTCAATCTCCATATGACATTGTATTTTGTGTCTTGAGTGTCTGACTTTTTTATACTCATAAGATATAGTTTTGATAGTTAGGGTTATTACTTATTTTCTATGTCCATAATATTTAGTATTAAATGTCAGTGTTTCTGACTTGTTTTTCTATGCCTGTAATACATAGTTTTGAATTATGAGCTTAATGCTCTATGTAACTTGGTCCATACAACTTTATTTACTATGTCAGTCTGTCTGACTTCTTTTTCTAAGTCGGAGGTGACCTGGCGGTCTAGGGGTAAGGTGTCAGACTTCTATGCTGGCGGCCGGGGTTCAATCCTCGGTCCCGGCACAAATTTATCTGATTAACAAACTCTTCCTTCACCTCTGACAAGACATCTTGTGAATGTGAGGAATGCCAGGCCTTCACTGTGGTTCAGATTCCACGTTAAACTGTAGGTCCTTCATTTCATCTCACAATCACCCTACCATTACACATTAGCGTGTGTATAACCCGAACGGGTAGTAAGACGCAGTGCTAATAATAATAATAATTTTTCTAAGTCCTTAAGACATAGTTTTATAGGGAATAATAATGACTCCCTAAACGGTATGACCATGTTCAGGATCACTTAATGGTGGAAATCAGGTTATCCAATGCTTTGTTCAATGACATAATTAGGTTTGTGACAAATAGCAGTCCCTATTTTTTCTTTTTAGTGTACTTTTTTACGTTACGCAACCTGGGGGAGCACAAGCTCATAGTAGTGGCCCTTGGGGATAGTGCTTAGTTTCCGGCCCTCTTGAGGCGTCGTTTGTGTAAGTTAATACATATATTGTTTGCAATAATTATGTGCCCAAGATTGGTTTGAAGTATAACCATACTATTGAATGTCCAGGCAGTATTAATCAGGAATAGACCGGCTATAGTATCTTTACAGCCTAGATTCCTGGTAGCACACCATTTCTATTTGTAAAATGATAGTTCCTCTTCTAGGAGATTAATCTTTTGTGTTTCATAACTTTCAATGGAATTAACTCTTGCTAGCTAGCTCATTTAACTACCATTTTAGTAACTCTTTAAATTAGGACTTACCAGAGCTTGATATTGTTAACTATTATTTTAACTATATTTAATATATATGTTTTTCTAGTCTGTCTAGTAGTCGCGAGGTTGGACATATATCTTATATTGTTGTCTGACTTTTAATTAATATTTGTTTTCTATTTACTTTGCCGCCTTGTTGAAGTGGATGCTCCTACGTAGCAGAATGTACTTTAGTACTAGTTTGAAGAGTTACTACTCATGACAATAGACTCAACTTTACTTGTGTTGATTCCTATATTCCATTCACCGTAGGAATTGACTTCTGAAAGGTCTTTTTCCCTACCATAAATATACTATATAGTAGGATATTGGTAGGAAAAAAGACCTTTCAGAGAGTAATTCCTACCGTGAATGGAATATAGTTCCCAGTTGGGATGTGTACGTCTATGGTAACTAATTTAATTTATATATATAAGCACAGGACTGTTTAACCTAAGACATATTTAAACCTTATGCAATTCTATTAATTCGTTTAAATTTGAATAAACTGAGGTGTTGAACTTGTATGTTTCTCTTATGTTTCATCTTTCCCAAACCTTCATGTTATATTATTGTAATAGTAATAGTCCCACCATTACCGCAAGTTGGATAGCCAAAGATAACTCGAGTATCGTAGTTAGGAGTATAATGTGATTAATCTACTTCTTAAAATTTACTATTTACATTTTGCACATTCCTTTAATCATAACTACTTAAAGAGTAATTATGAAGCCATAACTATGGGTGCTCATAAATGGGGCACCAGCCCCCCTTATCACTCTGCAATATTTACTTTTTTGTGTTCATTTTCATGAAAAAATAAAACTATAATTGCAATTTGGATATAATTTGCTATTAACAAATTTGAATCGTCACTAGCCAAGTTAACAGATAAAAATGATAAATTGTAGATTTCCTCCTATTTCTTCAACAGCTTTTTCATTTTGTTCTTGTCAGTAAACTTGTGAAAAACATGTTTCTTTTCAATGGGTTCAGCTACAACTACATTTTATTTGCGTGAAAATGAGCTCTTTAAAAAAATATAATTAGCTCAAAATTATGTTCAAATACTCTCAAATTCCATTCCAAAAGGTTAAATTCTTGAAATTATTTCTCTAGGAAGAGGAGCAGGATGTCACACCCCCAGCAGATGGGGCTCAGATCTCCCCCCTCCTTCTCATTTGGAAAACCCATATCAGCGCCCTTGGCTATAACCTAAGTACTGTGATCCCACCAGAAATGGAGCAATTTTTCCCAGGCTCCTACCTCTCTGCTAAACCATATCTTTTACAGCATCAAGTATTCCTGCAGACACATTACACAAACTTATTTTTTTACTGACTTTGAAACCGCCTATTTTAAAGGCTATTGAAAGGATAAGAATAATTAATATAAGGATTTTGGTAGGATAAAAGTATACTACAGTTACAATTAATAGCTATTAAAACCAAGGAGTCGAACCAGAAACTAAGTCATTCTTAAAGAACCAGGACAGAAACATTTAAAATAAATTTCTTGAGAACTAGATCCAGAATTGGAGTCACTCTACCAGATCTGTATTCTATATAGGTTAAAATGTTTTATGGTTTGTTTAAATAATTGTTTTATGCCTGCCTTTCTTTAATTTAATATTATTTTAAAGATACTTCCTTTTCTCAGGATTCTTTTTCCTAAGATAAGACTACGGTATATATGTTATAAGTGGATTATAAAAGGGATCTTTGAATCCTGGTCGGGTTTACCGAGGGTGGTTTTTAAAAATATGGTTTTCCACTCTCCCTTGATGCAAATTTGAGTGAATTTCCTCTTAATTCAACTTTTCTCATACCTTATGCATTAAGTAGTGTAATTAATTAATTATCATGTAACTTGAACAGGTAGTAAGACGCGGATGCAAAAATAAAGTTTGTATTCTGAAGCTAAACATGAAGAAATTATTTATAAAGTCAGATGTAATCCAGATAATGGTTTTGTTGTGTATAGTATAAAAGTGATTTTTTGTTTGTTTGATAACTAATTATTTAAATATGGCATAGACATTTGCATCAAGGTTCACATTAGGAGAGTTTTTAATGTAAATTTTACAAAAATATATATTGTAACCCTGCAAACTAATTTATTATTTTGATTTGTGTACAAATTAAGGACTTCAAGAAAGTATTAATATATCAAATTAAAAGGGTTTGAATAAAAACTGAGAATATTGCCACTACATTATTTTAATAACCTTTATTTTATTTAAAAGAAAACCAACCAAAATCTTAATAGCAGTTTTCTATTTTTACTGGTAACTAGCTTATTTGGATGTATCAAACTATCACTAGGTAGGCCTACCGGCAGGCCTAGTAAGTTAATTTACTTGTTTTCAATTGGAAATACAAATAATAAAAATGTGTTTTTAAGGATTAGCTTAAAGATGAGATTAAACTCTTTGGAAAATATTTAACCCTTTCTATTATTTATTTGAGATGTGGTAGACAAAATTATATAAAATCATTTCCTTTTCTAATAGGCCTTAATGAAAAAATAAGTTGTATTTCTTATATAAATAACTTATAATTTGCTGTAAATTCCTTGGTGTTTTTTTACAAATTTTACAGTGGTAAAATAACTATTAACCTAAAATAAAAGAACCTGAACAGTAACTGGAACTTATATAAGATCCGAAAAGAACAGGAACTTTTATTTTTCTCTGACCAGAATCAGAACTGGAACCTTGAAAAATGTATTGGAAGAACCATAACAAGAACCAAATCAGATAACAATTACGGTTCACCCACCTCGGTGGCGTTGTTAGCTAACACACTGTTTTTGTGTTGAGCTAACTTCTGAGGACAGGGAGAGCGAGGTTCGAATCTTGCTCGAGTGAACTAGGGGATGGGTGACCTGGTGGTCTAGGGGTAAGGTGTCAGACTTCTATGCTGGCGGCCGGGGTTCAATCCTCCATCCCGGCAAAGATTTATCTGATTACCAAACCCTTCCTTCACCTCTGACAAGACATCTTGTGAATGTGAGGAATGCCAGGCCTCCACCGTGGTTCGGATTCCACGTTAAACTGTAGGTCCTTCATTTCCTCTCACAATCACCCTACCACTACACATTAGCGTAAGTGCGTATAACCCGAACGAGTAGTAAGACGTGGTGCTAATAATAATAATAATAATAATAACTAGGGGATGGTTTTTCACTCTCCCTCCACTCAAATGCAGGCTCACTTCCTCTGTATTCAACCTTCCAAATTCCTAGCCCATAAGCATAATTAGTACTTAGGCTTACTACTCGAGCGGGTAGTAAGCTAAACAAAATAATAAATAAAATTTTAGCTGGCTTCCTGTTAAAATTATTTTATTATAATTTTATAGTACATCAATTCATATTATCTGCAACTGACATGTTTTGTATGTATACAGATTGTGATTTATTCCCTTTTCTAATATTTATTTCAAATCAATTTGAGATGGGTGGTTTGGTAAAAAAATGGACCATGCGCGTTGGACCATACTTATTTAAAGGTTTAGTAGGCCTACTATACCATCTCACTTAAATATAATAGTGTAAATGTGACTCGGTGCTCTATAGTATATCGCATTTATATTCCATCAATACTAGCTATATCCATTATTATTTTGACCAAATAAATGTGTGATATTCTCCATCTAATTAGAGCACGCTTTCTGTTTCAGTTGTGGTCCTATTTTTGGCAATAATAATATTCGGGATGTCTGGAGCACAACAAACTGTCACTGTAGACCCGAGGGCTGTCCAGGAGACGGTCAAGGGCAACATCGACTTTACATTCTCTCTTTATAAGGTAGGTATTAAAATAATTCCATACTTTATGATTGTGTTAATTTAAAATCAGCTCTGGATTATCAAAGAGGTTGAATTCGAGACAATATAGTAAAAATTGTCCCTCTGACTCTGTACATTACCAACAGTAACAAAATATGTGTAGTTGGCTAAGAACTAAAAATTGTAATATAAATATAGGAAGCTCGGCATAAACTGTAGGGACATATGATTGATTGCAAACCTGTACCTGGGACAGCAAGTGAAGGTGAGGCTGAATGATGGAGAGAGCAACAGCATAGAAATAAGAAGAGGAGTGATGCAGGGATGCTGTTTGTCACCCAGTCTGTTCAATTTGTATGAAAAGTGGCTAGTCAGAGATGTCCTAGAAAGATGTGGCAATTTCAGGATAGGCGGACATGTCATTAACATAATAAAATATGCAGATAATCTAGCATTGATGGCCAGAAATAAAGAAGAGTTGCAGGAAATGATGAACTGTCTGGGGGAGATATAAAGAAGATATGACCTGGAAGGTAACATTGAGAAGTCAAAAGTGATCTCAAAAAATGAAAATCCACTTAATATAAAAATTGAAAACCAGGAGTTGGAAAACATACAGCAGTTAAAGTAAAGTAGGCTTGTGACTATTCGGCCTTATGTGGCATTGGGCCAGTCCGGATAGCAAAAAAGCAGGATAAGCTGCATCTTGAGGGTGAATCATTTATTTGCAGTCAACACCCATAATGTATGATAACTGTATCCAGAATCCAGCCTTTTCATAGCACTAAGTTTTTCTCCATTGTCACCACTTTCTTTTGTTTTACACTCATATTTAACTTCCAAACAAAATTATGTTACAATAAAAATAATTTCACACCTGATCATAGAACATAACTAGAAGAGCCAAATAAAAACTGAACATTGTGAATGTATCATATTATAGTCATACTTTTCATGTAAAGACATGCAAAGATATGCGTGTGCAGCTCACACGGCTAAAGTCATATGTGTGTATTGTGAGAATATGCTCATCTGGTTAAGGCACTTACGATTGAAAAGTAGGCCTACTGTACAATATTAAAATCAACAGCTTCATACACTCAATTTGTGGGTCCAGATTACTGTAGTATAATACAGTAATGTAATTACATTGGGGCCCTGGCCGGCTATTACGAGGGGCCAAATAGTCGAAAGCCTACTGTACTTGGGAAGTCTGCTGACAAAGGATGTCCACTGCACCAAGGAAATTAGGCTGAGGATCGCCATGGCCAAGAATGTTTTCAACAAGAAGTTGTTAGTACTGTCAAGAAAGTTGAATTTGGAACTGAGGAAGAAACTGATGAAATGTTACATTTGGACCATCACAATGTATAGACTAGAAACATGGACTTTTAGGAAGATGAAAAAGAAATACTTAGAGAGCTTTGACATGTGGTGTTAGAGAAGACATGAGAAAATCAGGTGGGCAGACAGGATGCTAAATGACAGTCCTAAGTAGAATGGGTGAGAAGAGAAGCATTTTGGAAGTGATTCTTCGGTACAAAGCAAACGGGATCGGACACATCCTTAACAGGAACTGTCCTCTTCACAACATCATAGAATGAAAGGCTGAGGGAAAGAGAAGCTTAGGTAGGAGGAGGATTCAAATATTGGATGCCTTGAAGGAAAGAAGAAATTCTGGGAGCTCAAGTATGTGGCAGAGGACATGGCGCATTGGCGGTCTAAGTTCACTAACCAGAAGAATGAATCTGTTGTAAGACAAAACACATAAATAATAACAACAACAATAATAATAGTACAGATTTGGATGCAAAATGCATGTTCTTTTTTACATATCTAAAGGTATGCGGAAATGATATACTTTATAAATCATACCTTAATAGAACATTTGACCAGTGGTTGATAGTGCATATAAATGCATATTCAGGGGGAAAATGATCTTGCATACATATTTTAAAGTTTTAAAGTATAAATGCAAATTTTACTCACAACTGTCATATTAAATTATTACTTTTCCCCATTCTGTCATTGGTTGGTTACTAATTAATTAATAAAATCTTTGTAGTTAATTGGGTATAAACAAATCAAAACTAGCGTGTGTGTGTGTTTGTTTTGAAGATGGCATCAAGAGGGGGGG
>CABFOW010000684.1:54132-73595 GCA_902141385.1 Timema californicum
CCCTCCCCCCCCAAATCTTATAAACAAAATATATATATAGCTTTATTTATGGTTCAAACATTATCAAAATTAAGGTAAAAGTACAAATCAGGGGGCTGTGTTACCATACAAAGCACTTTAGAGAACCTCTATATTAGAGATGGGCGATATATCACCGACTGTGATTTTTTTCACCGATACCATTTGATCACTGATACTCCCAGTTACTCGATCTCAAAAGTATCGGTGATTGAGATATCAGTGATCGGAGATACTCGCAATACTCGAGCTACGGAGCTAGTATTGCTTCTTTTTCTAGACACTAGAATAAATACTCGCTTCACGGCCTTTGTTATTCTTTTATTTTTTATTTTCTAGCAACTAATTGAGAATCGACCTTATTGACTGGCATGTTTTACGTGTTATTTCTATTTAAAACACTTGATCTCTTAGAGCTCATTTATCAAAAACAGTATAAGATTGCTACGTAAAAATGACTAATAGTTAAAAATGTTTCCTTCACATGCATTTTCAATACAAAACATTTGTTGTTAAGAGCAAAATTCAAAAGCAAGCTTACTAAGCAAATCACATTTCGGATTCTTTTTAAAAGTAGGCTACGAAAAAAAATCATTTCTTTTTCTCGGTGATCCTATCCCCAAAATCGCAAATAATGAATTAAAATAAGTAACAAAATAGAAATAATAGAAATAAACCTTAATATTTACAATGGGTTGATGATCCTCATCATCCTATAGTCTAATCTAAAGTGTGTTTATATAATAATTGATTAAATATTTTCTAGCATCGTTTAATTTAATTCTAAGTCTCAGTGCTGTGGTTATGAGTTTTATTCCTTTATAATTAAATAGGTTTATTTGCTTCTAATATATTTATAGCTCATCTACTATTATATTTACAGTATTTGAAATAAAATAACACTACAATAATATAATATATGACCTGCTTTCCAAACGTTTTCTAAACAAATCACCATTATGTTATGTTCATTTTTAATCTCACATAAATTTTAATTGTAGTGAAATAGATCACTAAATAAAAAACACAAATACAAGAGTTTCTCATAGAACGTAAAATAAGTTGATATTGGTATTCAAGTTTAACATAATGTTTGTTGGACCACTAATTTTGCCCAGATTACATAACATTTCACTATAAAATACTAAATAACATATTTTATTTCTCTATTTTTCAATTGTATTAAACTTCTTAAAACGCATACTTTTGTATTGACTGTACATTAGTCAGGAAACACGAAACCCGGAGATTAGGTAGCTGTATGTCAATAATGTCAATGTCAGTGCCGACTGCCGAGTGCCGACAGAAAGAGCTTATGTTAAATCTTTAAGTATCGAATTCCATTGCAAGCCGCCAAACCTCCAAATAATTAGTTCTCCTTTCAAGTTCCAACCGACAACCGAATGTCATGGGATTATTCGAGTAAATACCCAGTACTCAGAAATACTCCATACGTGATACTCGATACTCGATTGTACGCGCCTACTCGGACAGCAGCTAAATACTAGCTTTGACCGTGGTTGGAAAGTGAAAAATATCGGTCCATCAAAACACTGTGAATACAGGTCACAGTGAAAAATCACTGGTATAAATCACCGATATTTTAAAATCACAGTCACTATTCACTGATTTCGTAAAATCACTGTTTTTCCCATCCCTACTCTGTATAGACTTTTTCTAGGCTCTGGCAGTTAAAACACATTAGAGAGCTTCTAGAAGTGTTTAATAATTAGAATTTGTTCTATCCTCCGGCAGTTAGGAGGTTATGTTGCCATAAAAAAAAAACTTCATATAGCGTCTAGAACTGTTGTATGAAATTTTTTGCAGATCCTGGCCAAGGCTAAATCAGGTAACATTATTGTGTCACCCATGAGTCTGGAAGTAGTTCTTGCAATGGCTTACTTTGGTGCACGGGGTGAAACTGCCGAGCAGATAGCTACAGGAATCTCCCTCCCGGCTGAACGGAACCTTGCACTAGATGGTTTCCGTCATCTGTTGTCGTCCTTCAAGGTGGGGTATTGTGTCCTTATAAATATCAGTAAAATGTAATTGTTTTAGATCCTTTAGGATGGTAGCTTATTTATGAAAGGTGTATCTTGCCTGAATGCCCTAAAGGGCTTGTTTTAATTTATTAATTTAGATGGCATTCATTTTTGACAACACTAGATTTAGACTTCACTTGGCAGCTTATCAATTAGGATATAATTAGTTTAAACTACTTAGTTCTCCCATGTTGATAGCTCCAGTATTTTAATATTTTCACTTAATAAATAGGGTGACCTGGGGATCTAGAGGTAAGGTGTCAGACTTCTGTGCTGGGGGTCCGGCGTTCAATCCTTGGTCCCGACACAGATTTATCTGATTGCCAAACCCTTCCCTCACCTCTGATAAGACGTGTACTAATCACATCTTGTGAATGTGGAGAATGCCAGGCCTCCATCGTGGTTCGGATTCCACATTAAACTGTAGGTCCTCCATTTAATCTCACAATCACCTTACCATTACACAGTAGCGTAAGTGCATACAACCCGAATGGGTAGTAAAATGTGGTGCTAATAATAATAATAATAATACTAAATAAATAACAGTACTTTACTTAATAAATAACACTTACAGTAGAAAAATTATCTTGTCATATAATGTAACTTTTCTATAAATGATGTTGGCTCTCTTTGTTTTCCACCTGATGTTGCAAAGTCTGGTTATAAATATAATTCTTACAAATGTCTAAAAAAACTTATAGACCCTGACCTTAATATATCCTATCTATAGTAATAGAAGTGGTAAGTAGAAAGCTAGTAGAAGTTTCTTTGTCGCAAACATTGGCTGACAGTAACTAATTTCAACTATATCAGAAATAATTATTAATATAGTACTACTAAGAAAATAATAATTATCTTCAAATAGATTTACATTAGTTATTTTGAACCAATGTTTCTAATAAATAGCTTTCTGCTAGCTGTCACTTACCACCACTTCTCTTATAGATTGGATGTACACTGAACATTGTTGTTATTGGATTTTATGGCTTGTGATTCAAGGAGTCAACAACATTGAAGAGAGAAAAAAATATATCCTACCCTTTTTCTCTCTCTCTCTCTCATAGAGCACCAGCAACCTTACCCTGGAGATAGCCAACAAAGTGTTCACGCAGCAGAATTATGTCATCAAGGAGGATTTTCAAGCACTGGTCAAGAAAAGTTTCTTGTCAGAGGCTCAGGCGCTCAACTTTGCTGACAATGTGGTTTCTGCTGGTGTAATTAACCAGTGGGTGGAGGAGAAGACTAAGAACAAGATAAAGGACCTTATCTCTCCAGGTCAGTAGGCATTAAATACACTCATTGGATGGATGTTATCTTAAACCAACAGTTTTTAACACCTCTTCTTGCTACCTGTTTGAGGTTATACACATGCATACAAATTACTCATAGCATTTTTTTTCTAACAAAAATATCAATACTCTGTTTAATTTACAACCAAAATAATACATCAAATCAATTAATTCATCATATATAAAAAAAAATTTTTTTTTTTTAACAAAATACAACACAATAACCCACCTAAAAAATAGGATATTGGCCAGCCATATTATTTTCCAAAATAAACTTATTTACTTATAAGAACCCAAAAATGTCTAAATTGACCACATTTTAGCCCTAATCATAGCAAACATAATTCTTGCCATTGAGTAACAATTATTCTTAAATATTGTTTAAAAAATCTTGAAGGTCTTCTAAATAAGTAACTCAAAGTAAACAATTACACATTTAGATCACAACTGGAAAGTAGGAGGGGGTTCCAAATATAAATATATTAAAATGTCGTAAATGCTATTTTGTTGGGAAATAAGTAATTTTAATAACATTAATTTATGTGTATGGTAACAGTTCTTACCTGGAAAACTTAACCTAACCTTCTGTGCCTAAATAAATTAAAATTTTGACTAATATTGGGAAAATGAATTAAAATTGTAATTAATATTGATCTAAAATCATTTAAAATTTGTGTACAAGGTAATGATTTTATACATCAGAAATAAGCATAGGTCAACTTTATATTACAAAGAAAATAGGTCAACACAAAAAAAATGATCAATATTTACGTTTCTTTTGGGATTTTACCTAGTTTAATTTTGGCTAGTTATTCAAAATTATCAAACTTTTTAAAACCTGTATTATTTGATTGGCCATCTTCTTAATTAGCCTATGTGATAATAAAAAGAAGAAAATTGACACTATATTGTAACAAAAGAAGTTTTTCTTTTTTAATCAGTATGAATTGTGAAATAAGGTATTATTCCTGTGTATCTGTGTTTTTGTGGAAAACCATTTAGTGAAAACCACTCTCGGTACACCTGACTGGGATTCAATCCCTGATCTCCCCATCATGGACATTCAAGTTTATTGTGAGTGTGACATCTTTGAACAGTCAACCACCGACACATGTAAAAACCAACAGTTGATTTGGGGATTAGGACCTAATTAGAAAATTTGATAAAAAAAGTTTACTAGTTTAATGTTAACAGGCAACACACCAAGATTAAATATTGGTCCATACAATGGATGCTGCTTCTGTCCTAGCAATTAGCTACTTTGTAAATTTCACCAGATATGCTGGATAGCTTGACTCGGCTGGTGATGGTGAATGCAGTGTACTTTAAGGGGAATTGGCAAGACCAATTTAAGCCAGAGATGACTACCACCGAACCCTTCTATGTGAGCGCGGAGGTGAAGAAAGATGTACGAATGATGCATCTCAAGAAGCACTTCCGGTACTCTGAGGTAGATGAGTTGGAGGCCCAAGTCCTGGAGCTGCCTTATGAGGTTAGGACATAACATGTAATGATAATCTGACTAGAGTGAAAGTATTTCTACAAATGATCTAGAAAACTATTGTGAAAGCAATAAAATGGAGGAAGATGGATTTCACTGGCTTAAATAAAGTTTAGTTTAGGGTGGGCCTTAATATCCCTCAAGTTCCTGAAGCTTTAAATAAATTTCATAACCAGGATTTTAAAACAATAATCCAAATTTTGTATCAAAGCAATTTTTTTTAGCCCTATTATGATGCTTACTATTTATTTGGTGCATTACCATCTCTGGAAAAACCTTACAACCACAGTCCAGACCATTAATTTACCACTTATGTGAACAAAATCAGAATTAAAGATTTGGCTTTCACTGTTAACGTTGTAGTCACTGTTGCAATATGAATAATTCCAGGAACGCCAGGTGAGCATGGTGATTCTACTGCCTAACGACAGGAATGGCCTGCCCAACCTGGAGGCCAAGTTGACAAGTGAAAAGCTAACTGAGGTGTTGTCCCAGCTTCATTCAACTGAGGTGAACGTTTCCATTCCTCGTTTCAAGCTCGAAGACACCATTGACTTGAACTCTGTCCTTCAGGAGGTAAGTCACTTATACAAAGTGCTATGAAATATCACAAAAATATAGTTTAGTATTTTTGGAAATTTTAATGGATGCATCAAATATATTAAGTATAACTCCCCCTTCTCCTTCAACCCTTGCAATTAGAATTTTATAATTAATTCTCATATTAATTATTAATGAAAATATAAATTAATCCCTAATGACTAAGAAATATGAAAACCATGTAAAAAGCACTAATTTAAACTCTTATCACTTTTGTTGGGTTCCTTTCTTTTTCTATCCTCATTACATGTTTGTATATCAATAAGCCATAAATGTTTTAGATGGGCATGAACAACATGTTTGAAGACTCTGCAGACTTCTCTGGTATAACAGATGATGCAGCTGGCCTTAAAGTCAGCCAAGTTGTTCAGAAAGCATTTATTGAGGTGAATGAGGAGGGAAGTGAGGCAGCAGCGGCCACAGGTGAGTGTTGGGAGAAACTCTCATAATGTTCATTTCTGATTTTTCAAGTGGTGCTGAGAGACAATTCATGTTTACAACCCATTTTTCTCTTGAGATAAACTAATAATTGTATGTTAACAACTGACATTTATAGTGGACACAGAATATTTTAGTAGATGCACCCATTTTGTAGTTTTTTGTGTGTTTTTTGCTGAGACAATTTTAAATTTACAAAGTAAAGTGCCTTTAAATCCTTGGTTAAACTTGATAGACCTATAAGTCTGCTAAGCACATGATGATTTTTCCTAAGACATCTCTTTGAAAGTCGATTTTCTGTTGTTTTTTTACAATTAAAACTACTGAAGTTGAATGTAGAATCAAATTTAAGGTTAAAATCTAGCAGCATTTCAACAGGACTTAATTTTTTAGAAAGACCCAGTCATCTTATTAGGCAACATAAATACATAAATATATATTGTCTATATCTCACCAATATTCTACTATCCTGTAATTTAATTTGATTTGTTGTTAAATAAATTGCCAGGAAATTCCAACTGTAAACAACAGTATGATTATGTATATTATATCAAGAAGAAAGTACAGGAAAGGTGGATAGAAACATATAAAAGGAATGAACACATCCATGAAAAAGTTAGATTTCTATAACTGTGACTCCAATATTTTTTAAATATTGATATCTAGTTTATTTTACTAATTTAATCTGATGCTTTTGCTTTGATTATTTGATTTTTCAAACTCCTCATTATATACACGTTTTGTCTCTCAAATGTCACTTTGTGTTTTATTTAGGTTTTTATGGAGTTAATAATCATTAAAATATTTTACCAAATAGAATACCCCTTTTTTTACTGTTGCTTCACAATTTTGGTATTCTTTTGCATTGAATTTGCAGTTTCAATGGATATGTGTTAACTTATTTCATATTTAAATGCATTTAATTATTTATTTAGTTGGTATTTGATTTTACTGTTCTTTATTTGATTAGCTATATTTGGTAAATGGTTGGGGGTGTGCGAAGCTTCAAAACTTCAACTTGCCTTAGAAATTTATGAAGCTTCTCTCATAAAATATGGACAGCTGAGAGACTCAGTTTACGTCTAAATATTGTCATTCTGAGCTGTTTTATAGGCTTCATAACAAATCATATGAAAAAGTCTTAAGTAATTTAGTTGTAAACTGTGAGAATAACTTTTTTATCAGATAAGAACGAAATATTAAAAATATCTGGGCATTAAAACATTTTTCCAAGTGATTTTAGTGCATTAAATGTTAAAAATATCCTCTGTACAATATCTTTTAAAACATAAAACAATTAACAAAATACATTCTAGCTTAAATTTGGTTTTGAGAATATTTCCTTAATTCCATTTGTGTTCACTTTGGATTGAAAAATTGGACTTCGCATACTCCTAAGATTCCTCCTGTTTATGTCTATATGATTGACTTAATTGAACCAAAGTAACTGTTAGTAGGGGTCTGCGAGCTTGAGTTTTTTCATTCAAGTCGAGTATTTCTAAAAGCTCTTGAGTTTGAGCTGAGTTAGAGTATATTCATAATTTTAAAATATTAAAAAGTATATTAAAACACATGTTCTTAAAAATATGAATAACATTCCTTTTTATAAATAGTAAATACTTTTGAAAAAAGTTAAATAATGGAAATATTAGGTTTTTAAATTAGAAATAACACTTATAAAACACAATTTAAAAATAAGAACAACACTCAAATAAAAATTTAGTGAAAAGATGAATCAAAAGGCTTTTAACACTTATGTCTTTAAGGACATTTAAACTACATCAACAATTATAAAAAAGCTAATAAAACGAAAAATTGCATGATGGCTTGGAAATGTATAGTAAGATAGTGTAGAAACTCTGTACAAAGATGTAAAGTAACTGATAGTGAAAGAAGCCAACCTTAAAGGATAGTTAGGTTAAGCCTAGATAAGAACAAACACATTTCTCTCTTCATGTCTTCTTAAACTCTTACACTTTCCACTTTTCAAAACAAATACAGTTGCACATTAGTTTGAATTTTCGGGAATATTACTTTTTCATTAATGTCTCTCCATATGAAAAATAAATATTTCTAAAAATTCAAAACAATGTGCAACTGTGGAAGTTTGAGGAAGTGGGAAATGCAGAAAGAAAATAGAGAAGTTTGTGTTTATATCCAGGCCTAACCTAACTATCCTTTCTGGTTGGCTTTCTTCACTATCACTTTACATTATTGTAGAGTGTTTCTACACTATCTTGATAAAAAGTTAATAAAACATGTTTTAATTAGCCAAAATTTCTCCAAAATATGCTTCAGTAACTTAATTTACTGTATAAGAAAACGTAAGAATCATAAGCAATTAGAAATCTTGAGTGTTTCGTATTTCGTTTATTATTCCTTAGTGTAATCATGCATGATCAGGTCTTCTGTTCCATTTCCATTCCTCTATGCGCAGTTACACATGCACATTGTACAGGCTTTCACTAAACATTATTTTACTGGGAAATTTACTTCAATTTTTAATGTTTATAAAAGTTAATGCTGATACTTTAAAATTAATATAATATGACTAAAATAATATTGCTATCAAAAATTATGAAATGGTAAATGCTTTTTTAATTTAAATGGGGTAGGTTTGGTAAACTATATATTGCAATAAATAAGATCAACTTTGATTTTAAACGGGTTAACCAACATGATTCTATAACTAAATAGTAACTTAACTAGAGCTAGTTTTGTAGCTAAATATATTAATTAATACGAGTTTTAAATATCTTAAGTTTGAAAACATTAAAAATAATAATATATTCTTGTTATTACATTTTTAATTTAACATAAATTATTATTTTGGAAAGGACCAGATAAAAATAGTAAAAAGAATTATTCTATTATTTAGTAATCTTTTTAGCTATTTTTATTTTCATTGCTTTGTCATGGCAATACAAGTAAACAACTTCAATCAAATATAATTCAAAATGGATGACAATATTGAATAAATATTACCGGTAGAAAAGTTGTTTTAAAGCTCTCTTACATTATTAATGTGAAAATTGAAATTAATTTTTAACAATTTGTTAAGACTCTATAAGGAAAACCTCTTTTCGCTTTGAGGCAATTGTATTATATTTGGAAGAAGGTACAGGAAAGGTGGATAGAAACATATAAAAGGGGGACAAACACAATATGGCCTCTATGTGTTCTATTATTTATTATTATTATTCTTTACCGTTTTCCTTTTTTTCTCCTCTTTTGTGTTTTTTGGTTTTCTCTTTTAGGAAGTTGCGTTGCGCGTTTCACACTCCTCCCTGATGAATAACAATTTGTTAAGTAACCTAATGATTTATAAGTGGAAATGCTGATAATATTTCATTAAATAAATTATGCCTACTATTGCGTTTTAAAAATTGATAATTAAGTACATCAAGTGGAAGCTCAAAAATGATGAGCCTACAATTTTTTTTATCTCGATGTCAAACTTAAGCGACGAGCTTAGCTCGAAGCTCGGAATACGAGTGCTCGCAGAGCCCTATTAGTTAGTTTGCATAACAAAGATTCATCTCTAAACTCACCATCAGTAACTAAGTTTTGACATAGCTTCTTTATTACTTTTAAAATTGTTGAATTTTATCTTCAACATTTAAATATTCATTCTAAGAAATATCTTTCAAGGTAGTTGATAATTGTGTGTATTAAACTTGGTTAAGTTCACTGTAATTGCTTTGTTTCTGTGTGTCCTTTGTTTGAGTTGCATCTGTCTGGTATTGGGACTTTTTTTTTTATCATGACACAAGGCATGACCTTTTCTAAAAACATACCTGGTCATTTTATTGATTGCCTAATTTATAAAGATCTTTCGGAAGGCAAAATCAATATCTTTCATAGTAAAAAGAGGATACACTTTACATTGATTTCACTCACAATGTTTTTGTTTGGAAAAGAAAATATCCAGTCCTTTCTGGGCTTATATTTCTCCATTAAAACTCTTAGAGTGGGCTTGGAGCATCATTGTAATACATGTATTAGTGAGCACGCGGGTTAGTAAATAATTGTCAAAGGTAATCTTGTCTGATTTACTGACAACTGGAAGGTCTTGTCTCATATCTTGGCTGAGTGTAATGAGATTGGTTTTTATATATGGTTTTCCACTTCTCTTCCACACATATTCTAGATTATTTCCTTTAAACTATACCACCATCACCCCTACCTTGTAATTGAATACGAATAGCCTAAATGGGTGGTGAGCTGTAGTGCTAAATAAAAGCATTGTGAAAGCTAGATAGCATTTCTCTCTTCCTAGTGCAAAGTTTATTGGGTTTGTTCTTTTATTAGTTCCTATAATTCTTTCCTTTCTCTCTCATGTATACAAAAGTAAGCAAAATTAAGAGGATTTTTTTTAAAAATTTCATACTATATTGATATCTCATTAATCTAAACACATTAATTTAGGAGTCTTGGTAATCATGACACCACAACATGGTTTTTTCCCCTTTAAAAGTATAAGGTTCTAGTTTAAGTTGAGCATATGGTTTTTTCTTTTTTTGAGAAGCTTAAATATTTGTTTTGTTTGTGGGTTTGGCATGTTACCATATTTTTGTGTAGTGTATATTAAATCATAGTAGAATTGCTGTGCGATTAATCTTCAAAGGGATTAAAGGTAAGCTCACATTGTTTCAATGGGTTCCTCCAAATAGTATCTTGATAACTCTTCACATTGTAAATATATGTGCACCTCGCTAGCTGTAGTCAAACCTCACATTGTAAATAAATTAACTCCTTGCTTGCTGCATTTATATATCCTTCCCAAATTATGATTGGATCAAACGTTCTTGGCTTGTCTATTTATTAAAAAAAATGAGATTGCAATTGAGTACATTTAAAAAATAACTTTGCTTTATAAGTAGCCCACTGAAGTTAAAATGAATTAATATAAGTATATTTTGGGATGGTTAAGCACATAGTTCTTTGAACACAAATATTAAGACACAGTTCCAGAAGTCCCAAGTTTGTTCCCCGGTGCCTACAAAATTTATCTGTAGCAGAGGGTCTAGAACGAGGTCATACTCAGCCTCATGAGGACTAATGAGTAGCTACTTGAATAAATAAGCAGCAGCTCCAGTTTATAAAACTGAGATTAATGGCTGAAGGACTTGTTGTGCTGACTACATGACACCACCCCTCTACAAATCTTGGCACTATTATCACCATTGGCAGCGACTACTAGGTCGGTATTGCTCACTTGCAGTCTCATACTATGGAGTTTTTTAACAAGTTCTTTAAACACTACTGTTTGGATAAATTAATTTTATTATTCTATAGATTTATACATAGTAACCATATCTGTACTTACAATTACTAGCTCAAATTAACTTTACCAAATATCAGCGGTAAGGTGTGACATCTGAAGCCGAGCATGAAATATCTTAAAACGGAATTTGTTAGTAGCTGCACACTCCACACTGTTTATATACATGCCTACAGGACTCCCATGCCGCATTTGGTTTATATTCTTGACCTTCGAGCCATTTAGGTGATTATGTATGTACAGCAGCCCCATGGCTTCTTGGGTGCTGACTGACAGCTCACAGCTGACGGTTTTGAAAAGTTACCAGACCAAATTATGTATCCCTACACCGAACCAGATGATCTGCAAAAACATGTGTTTAGCATCTGTCACTTTTGACAGTCAAAATGTAGGTATTTACCTAAATTTTGGTTGTCAGAAGTCAGCTGTGAGCTGTCAGTCAGCACCAAAGAAGCCATGGGGTTACTGTATGTATGGCGCAGGTAACGTGTGAAATCTGGATAGTGTCGAGACTAGCCGGGCGATGTCAACATTATCCAAGTGCAGTGGATACTGTCAGAAATTGAAAATAATTAATTTCATTTTCAACCTTACTTGGATAATCTCGACATTAGCCAGCAAGACTTGGGTAATGTTGAATACTCTCTGTGAAACTAAGCTCATTTCAATATGGATTATATTTTGGACTGACCAAGGCCACAAGCTGGAAACAATAACGGATGCAAAATTTCAATAGGAACCTGAAACTGGATTGTGGCAATGCACTAAAATTCAAATTTCCTCATTTTAATGCTGTCTTCGCCACCAACTAAACCTAATTTAATCAAACCTATCCAAACTCAACCTAGCCTAACCAACTTAAGATTAACCCTAAAAATATAAAATAGTATTTATGTTACTAAAGTATACCACTTCTTCAAACTGTGAATTATATGTGCAAGAAACTCATTCGTCACTCCTTTTTGATAAATTTCCTAACAATGCTGTTGTCAATTTTTCTTTAACTATTTGTGAGTTTTATTTCCTTGATCAAAATAATTACTAGACTCCACATATTATAATGGTGGATTCTTTATTTAAAATACATAACCGTAAATAATGTTGGAGATGGAATGATTCATTTTTTTCCTGCATGTTGAATTTAATTTTTGTCTTTGTCTCTAAATAGTAGAATAGTGACTAAGTTGGTCCTCACAATTTTGACTGCTGTCAACACCCACTTCTGCTAGATAGTTGCCAATGTGAGAATGACCAGATGTGTCACTTGCGTCCACTGAATATAAGAATTTCTTATTTTGGTGGTAAATGTAAGGAATACTATTGTGTCATTTTGGACATCTGACCAACCATCAAACACAAGACACACACTTAAATCTTTCAGAATAAGGGAAAAAGTTTTCTTTTCCTCTTAAGGACAAGCTTTCACTGTCACAGACAGCTTCATCAGGTCAGGAGAGTAGACTGATGCTTTTGGTTGAACTGTTAGGTTGACTGTCCACAGCTGACTGTTTTTCAGTTATGACATCACTGTATAGATAGCAGCACTATGAATAATGTTATATTGAATCTAATAATAAGTGTGCTGGTAGGAAGGAGAGGAATTATCTAAGGTTGAGATTGGGGGCTTGTCTGGATTTGATGATATATTGATGGGCCAGTTCCCATAACCTTAATTGTGAAGGGTTGCATATTGCTTTGTTCAGGGATTTGACCACCTTGGTTGTGTAACAGTTATTAAAGTCACAATTATGGGTTTCGGCATGTGCTGCTACAGGCTTCTCTTTATTTTTCATTTTTGTGTCATGTCTATGACCATTCATTCTCTTTCTTAGTGTTTCTGTTTTGAGACCAATGTACTATGCTTGACACTGGTTGCATTCCAGTTGGTAGATGAGGTTTTCAGAATCACAAGTATGGTGGCCTTTTATAGGATAATTTATTTTAGTTATGTTGCTGGAGAATGAATTTGTTGGTTTATGTATTGTGCAGGTTTAGCAGGGAGTGCGGTTGCAGGGAAAGGGACCTGATATTTGTTTGGGTTCGGGTTGAATAGTGGGGTCCGGCAGTTTGGGTTTTACAAGTAAGTTGCGTAGATTGGCTGGTTGTTTATAGGTTACTTTTGTAGGTTCCTTGAAGACAAGCTGTGTAGTGGTGGAGGATTGCAGTATGGGGAAACCTGTTTTCAAGAGATTGTTGAGTTTGTAGAGTCCAGGGTGGTATGTAGTGAGTGACCAGAGGGATGATGTTGTGGGCCCGCTATTTTGAGCTCTGTCTATTTGACTACACACCAGTGCTTTGGGGTAGCCTCTGTTCATAAAAGCATGTTGCAGTTTTGTATTGTATTGTAAAAGGTCATTGTGGTCAGAGAAAGTTCTTTTGGCTCTAATGGCTAGGCTATGTGGGAGTGATCTCTTTGTGCTCATAGAGTGGCAGCTGTCATAGTGAAGGTATTGTTGATGGTTGGTTTCCTTGGTGTGCACAGTTGTTTTAAGGTGTCCCTGATGGAGTGTGATGTTTACATCCAGAAAAGTAATGCTGGATGTGGATATTTTCCAGGTAAATCTTAGCGGCGAAAATTTTTTGAGGTCTGCCAGGTAGGACTCGAGTTGCTGAGTGGTGCTGGTCCAAATCATAAAGATGTCATCGATGTATCTAAACCAACAAAGGGGCTGTAGCGGTTGTCTGCCCAGGAACATACGTTATAGTCTTCCCATATACAAGTTTGCATACGAGGGGGCCATGCGTGTTCCCATGGCAGTACCTTTAATTTGTAGGTAGATTTTGTCCAGAAATCTGAAGTAAATTTTCTCCAAAATGAAACTTGCTAATTTTATCAGGAATGCGGTAGTGGGTCTGGTGCCAGCAGGACGTGTGTTTAAATATTCCTCTATTGCTGCGAGTCCGTGGATATGGGGGATATTTGTGTAGAGTGATGTAACATCAATTGAGACCAAGATGGCATGCTGTGGAAGAGGAGTGGCCAGTGTGTGAAGTCGCTCTAGAAAATGATTTGTGTCTTTGATGTAGGATGGTAGATTCTTGACCAGAATTGATATTGCGATTCTTGTTGGATAATCAGTTGTAGTTGTTTGTTATAATTATCGGTAGGGTCCTGACTTAACGGGGTGTAAGTTTGGGTGTCAGATAGTTGCCTCTCAGCTTCAGTGATGTAGTCCTGGCAGTCCATGACGACGGTCGTAGACCCTTTGTCTGCAGGTAAGATTATGATGTCTTTGTGGTTACGTAGTGATCGGAGGGCTTGGCGTTCTTGGTTGGTCAGATTGCTATTTCTCGCAAGTTGGTCTTGAAAATCTGGGGTTGAGACATTCTGTACAACAAAGTGTATGTATTGTTCTAACGGATGGTCTTGAGGTAGTGGTGGTGGGTCCCAGCTAGACGGTGGCTCAAACTTATTGATGGCAGGGTTTATGGATTTGGATGTGTTTATGTGTTTTACAGTGTTATATCTAAACAATTTCTACTCCAGTATCACCTAGGTAAGTGTGCTGGCCATCCCTCCTAATTTAAACCATGATTTATCCTAGTGCTCTATACCACATAACCTTTTCCTCTTAATAAATAGTTTCCATAAGGACCCACTAATTTCTTTTCTGTTTAGAGGAGTGTAACCTGGGCAAGTTGTAACATGAATTGAATATATATATAAATTTTTTTTACCTTCCTAATTTGGACCTGATTCTTATGAGTAATATTATTTACATCTCTTTTACATTTGCATTATTTTTGACATTTGAACCTCTAAGAAAATTAAACATTGTAATGTAGGATCTGCAATAAAATCTCAACATACTATCCTTTTAGCCATTGTTAGAGATGATTTTGCTTTCACTAATGTAAAGTGGGCAGTGAGCATCTTAAATACTCTCCTAAAATTAATAATGAATAGAAAATAAATTTTAATCACAGGACAAACTTAGATACCTTTGTGGTAGAGCTAGCTGGAAACCTCATACAGGAGTCGCAATCAGTAAAAATCTTGAACTGTCAAGGAAAATAGTCTATTTGACTCTCTAGTGATGAAGGGAGATAAATTGTTGCTTTTTAATCCAAGCTTTCAATATCTACTATGTAAAATTATATTTGGAAGTTGCATTCCAAAAATGATTATTTTTATATAACAAATGGAGTGTTTTAATTTTTCGAATTTCCTTAACAGTTCGAATATATATTTTGTTCACGATTGGGGAAAAAAGTTGAAAATTTATGTTTGTTTATCAAAGATTCTATGTTGACTAGGCCACAAACCTATTATGCATTAATCAATATCCTTTCATGACGCTTAGACAAAGTTGTTAGCACTTATTTTCATGGGTGTCTTTTAGTTAATTCTGGTAAAAATTAGATGTCTCTAACCTTCTTTCTATTACATCTCATTAATTAAATGAGACGATGACCTGGCAATCTAGGAATAAGGTGTCAGACTTGTGTACTGGGTGTGCGGGGTTCAATCCTCGGTCCCAGCACAGATTTTCTGATTGCCAAACCCTTCCTTCACCTCTGACAAGACGTGTATTAATCATAACTTGTGAATTTGTGGAATGCCAGTCCTCCACTGTGGTTCGGATCCCACGTTAAACTTTAGGCCTTCTATTTTAGCTCACAACCATTACACATTAACGTAAGTGCATACAACCTGAATGGTTAGTAAGACATGGTGCTAATAATAATAATAATAATAATATCAATAATAATAATTAAATGATCAATAATACCACATAACATAACCTTTTGTAAACAAAGTTTTCTTCAACCAAACCTCTTTATATAAAGCAGATAGAAAAAATGATAGAATGTATAGTTATCGCTTGATTTTGTTGGGTATAAAGGCTTCTTTATACTTTTTTGGAATTTTAAAATTGTCATAAATACTTTTGTGTCTGATGATGATGTTTAACTTTTAAATCAAAATCATTAATTGGTGAGTTTCTTAAATACCTATTTACTTGAATTGGTGGGCATGCAAACTAAATATGTTTCCTAGGCTGGTTTGACAATGGTGAAGGAGAAGTGTTTAATTGGCTTACCACTCACCTTCAATGCAAATGTGGATTTATTTAATTTAATTTCTACCAACCTCATCCTTATCATATTGTTGTAATTAAATGCAAATAGTTCAGACAGATATTAATAACTGATGCCCTCACACTCCAAAAACACCTCTTTCCTTAGTAAATATTTCAAAGTAATAATGTAAAAATATTGCATGGTTGAGTGAACATTTTTCATTGAATATTCTTTGAACAGTATTTATAACCTATTTTAAAATATTAATGTTCATGAAAAATGCACAGGTCAAATTATTTGTTGAAAAACTTATTTTACCACAAATAATGCCCAAGTGATTTATAAAACCATATTTATATTCCCTAAAGGGTTATTCTAAAGTAACACAAATTTTTTCTTCCATTTATAGCTAAAGTAATGCGTATGAAAAGGTCCATGATAAGTAGTGCCGATTTCCTTGCGGATCATCCATTCTTATTTTTCATTGTGGGAAGCAGTTCCAATAAGATATTGTTTCTGGGAAGATTAACGGCAGTGTTGGACAGTTCCAGTGGCTTACATGATGAACTCTGAGATCTGTGTGCGAGAATTGATATTGTTGAACATGTGTGACGTGAATGATCTGAGCTACAGCTTATATTATTACATTTGAGCTGCAGTCATACTTTCAAGATTTCTATTAAAAAATTAAAGAGTTCTATTTTAAATGGATATATCTCTCACATGAGGGTAAGGGGGGCATTTTTGTCCCCTGAGATTCTGAGGTTGCACAAATATTAGGAGTTTGAAAGTTTTTTCTTATGTTGTATCTTATTTTCAAGAGACAAGTATTGCCTTGAAAAGCGTCTTTTGAGGTTTCAATCTTATAAATTCTCCCGGAAAAGGATCCCCCCAGTTTGCCCCCCTCCCCCTTCCTGGGGAAAAATTCTGCAGGCGCTCTTGATATCTCAAGTGATATGTGAGTCTTATTTAGAGTGAAAATTAAGTTTAACAAATTACTTTTCTCATTCCTATAGCCAAGCTGTTAGGGAAATTGACTAGTTATGTAGGATCCGGGTTTCATCCTGTGTGGTGCCTAAAATACTTTGATATTTATTTATGGAATCAACCCGATATCCTAAGTTTGAGCTAGTTTGAAAAAACCACATCATATAATCCTAGGTTTAGTACGAGCACATCAAATACAAGGGAAAAACATCTCTTACTTTGCCAAGAAAATGGCCACAGTCATTGATAACTATTATAAAACAAGAAATTAAGTTTTTAATTTATATGTTATAAAAGTTATTACTTTGGTTTGATTGTTAACTTTACCATATAACATAATCTTTTAGTTTTGCACAGGCAATACTTGTATCACAAATCAATTTTGTTCATAAACAGATTTAGATTTTGAATTTATTGTATTGCTAAATTCAATCATAAGAATCAATGCTTGGACTGTAAGTTACAGAGCAGCTAATTAATGACATATTTATATAAAGTTACTTTACTTACTACATCAAAAGAAAGAATCATCTTATTTTCTCATGTTTTTAGTTTCACCTCATGCACTTAAAATTTTAAAAGACTAAACAACTCCTAGAAAATTGAACATTAAAAAAAATCTTTTTAAAGATTATCTACTCAACCTTTACTGTACTTGTAGTTTTTTTATAAATGAAGTATATTTATTTTTCTTAATATCTTTTCTCTGATTAACTTAAATGTGTGATGTACTTATTAAAACTATACATCTTTTATTTTAAAACAGTTTTCATAAATTATCTTAATTGTTATTTGAAGTTACATAAGTCCAGTTAACCTTTGTGGGGGTGTAATGCTCTTGAATATCTAGAAGTACACACACTTTCTAAAAAAAACACTTAATTCTTCAGCCTTTTACTATCATAGGCATCTCTGCAACCACAATAGCTTGAAGATATTTATATATATTCAATTTTTTTTGTAGAAACTGTGTTATCCTATATTTTCAAGAGCAGCAAACCTAAACGTAAACTTGTAATTTTTTTTAAAATTCAAATAATTTAGCCTAGGCTTTGTTTCGTTATGTACAACTTAGTATTCAAAATTAATCAAAATAAACCTAAATGGTAAGTCAAGATTATGTACCCACTGTTAATCCTGAAAAATAACAAGTTTACCTTGTTTTCTCCCACTGTGGCGAAGCTTATAAGATAGCCATAGTGTAATCAGTTAAGTTAAAACGTCTACTTTTAGGGTAAATAAATTGTACAACCAAATTCAAAGTAGCTGAATGCTTAGTATTTATTAATGTGTAATATTGTACTATTTGAGTGCCTTTTTTTTACTGGAAAATAAATAAAATATTCTGAAATATTTGTTAAGTAGCTCTTAAGGTTTTTTATTTGATTGATTGACTGCAACAAATTATTTTATAGTCATTGCATGGTACTTTTTTACTTCACAACTAACCGTTTACAACTCTTCAGCCATGCAAATGTGAATTCACATTTCTAATGCCTATTTACTTAATGTAATAAAATGCGTATAACCTTGGCGGGAATTAAAATGTGATGCAGATTAAAAAAAAATTACAGTTTGTGTGATTCCTCTTGAAAGAAAAGGTATTTTGAACTTTATGATATATTCACTAATTATATAAATATCTAAAGTGTAATCAAAACATGTACTTTCTTATAGTGACATTCAAACAATACTTTTAAAAAGAATAAAATAGGGCTTTTCTTAGCAGACGTGGAGCCCTGGGCAAACAACAGTTTGCTGGACTCCCATTTATCTGCCTCGTTGCGCACCCATCTTCTCCCCAGAAAAAAAATGTTAAAAACTTAATTTTTGTATAATTTTATTACAGTAGTTTGCCTATACGAATTTTCAGGCATATTAAGTACTAGGGAAAGGCTCTAAAAGGTATATATATTGTAATAATTAATGATAGAAGAAGTATTTTAATACATTTAAGGGTTGATTTCTCACCAACCCTTTGTTCAATTTTCTTGCTTGAAGAACTTGATCTGTATGGAGTTAGAAAGAACAAATGTGCCAAGATTAAATTCAATAAGCTAATGTGTTCATAAGTTATCTTGAGACAGATTCACCACAGACTCCCAAATGCAAATTGGCGGAGCTAAACAGAGAATTTGCGTCACTTGTTCATTAAATCAAACCATATGATGTTTGAATTTGCTTTTATACTCTGACAATATTGACTAGATGGCCTATACAGGGAGCCTATTATATGAACGTAAAAGCAAAAATTTTCCACTTCCAACTTATTCCCCCCC
>CABFOW010000684.1:73638-84869 GCA_902141385.1 Timema californicum
CACCCCCTCCCCCCCAAGGATGGCCCTGGAATAAAAGGTCCTTAGTGCTCATATTGTGAGCTACTTGTTTTGTCCCTGAAATATATTTCTTTAATTAAAACTAATCTCTGAAAAGAAGCACACACGGGTCTTTGTTAACATAGTTTTTTTTGTAAGTAGGTCGGCTGATTTCATTCATCTATTGGGGAGTGCCTTGAAAACTGAGTGCATAGGCCTTTTTGTAACTATGGAAACATTATTTAAATACTGATTGTTTTTGTCTAAAAATTTTTTTTATAAATATAATGTATCTTATACAATAATTAAATCATAGGTGAATTCTTTTCTTTTCTCATAATTATGTTCGATCATTTCCTCCAACTTTTTAACCTAAAAGGTATAATTATGCCACAAATTTAAATCTTATGTACTATTTTAAGTGCTTACATTAAAATCTCTTTTTGAACATTAAAAAAAATAAGCATTTTTCGTCCTATTTATAAGTACAAATTTAATTTAAAGTCCAGAAACATTTTAAATTCATTTTATTTTTTAAATTTGTCCCAATAGGTAACAATTTAATTTAAAGTCCAGAAACATTTTAAATTCATTTTATTTTTTAAATTTGTCCCAATAGGTAACTATTTATTTCGCTAAACACTATTTTAAAAATCTCATTAACTTTAAACAACTGAATTAAAATTGCTCTGAACAAGACAATTTTGAACATAAGATTACAAATAATATTGTGTTTACAGATACATCTATGCTTAAGCACCATTATCCCATTGTATAAGCACTTATTTAATTGTTTTTGGACACATTTTACACAAACTAATTTAAAGATACAAGAGGAAGAAGGTGAATTTGAAGAAAATGCATCAGGTCAGGATTTACCTTTGGTATTCTGGAGTACATCCCTGTACACACTTAACCAGTTTCTTTCATAACTTGTTAATAGTATTCAACTAATCTTGTATTTTAAACAGTCTGAAACTTGTTATATGTCGATCATTTGATACCCTTTTGCTTTTTGTATTGCTTTATTAAAAATCTGGGACACATAAGCTATAGAAGGTGCCTTCTTCTCTTAGTAGTGTGGTATGTTATGTTGATTTGGTATTTTTCGTGCTGATTGGATGTTAAAATTGATATTTCACCAGATTCTAAATTTACATTAGCTATTATTTTTTTTAAAGTTGGCGTTTTTACAAAAATCCAATATGGCTGCTAGCCTACAGTACAAAATGGCAGCCAAACCCCATCATTTGGTTACTCTACGGCATTTAAATTTACCTTTAAACTTCATATTATGTGTTTGGCTTTATTTGTCTTACTTTTTCTTATACTCAAATTGTTTTTGCATTATTAAATTTAAAAAATGATTATCACATTATTTCACAGTATTGTTTATAGTTTTTAGTACGCTGAAAAGGTATAAGCTAAACATTAAACATGAACACATTGCACACAGCAAAGATCTTGAAAATAATTTATTTCAACCTATGCATAATAAATGCCAAAGTGGGAATGAGCCTGTGAACTATAAATCTATGTATCTAAGCCAAAACCCGAGTCTCTTGAAAGGTAACTCGCTTATACAGAAAATTTACAAACTTATGGTGTCAGTGACATGTTTGAATTTCGAAATAGTCTGCGGTTTCTCTGTCGATGAACTTATAAATAAAAGTGTGTCATATCATATAAAATGCTACAGTAATGCTACTAATATTACAAAGATTGAAAAAGTTAAATTGTGCTTTGAAAAGAAACTGTCTTCTGAAAATGTGACTGATGTACGAAGAGGTCAAAAGGGTCACCCTTCTGTACCCTCATGTTATACTTCTGGTTTAATGACTACACTTCAGCTCCTTTGCTTTATGCATTCTGCAAGCATGCAATTCAAGGAACTGGGGTAATTCAAAGCGATAGAAGAATGTTATATATACATTGCAATGCCAACATCATAGCTCAGAAATTTGTCCAGGCCTATAAAATCGATAGACAAAGTATCTTACAAATCAAAGCAAGAGGAAAGTGATTTTCAAAACCACTGTGAAACTCCTTTATCCATTGGATTGGCCCTGAACCTGCACAAAAATACATGATCTCAAAAAGTGATTTTAAAACTTGCTAATCTGGGAATGGCAGTTACACAGGGCTGCAGAATATGTTCAGAGATCCAATATTGCCCCACAACATAACATTTTTATTAAATAAAATCCCTGAAGACCATAGCGCTCAAAATAAAACATTGAATATGTTATAGAGGCTGAAGGGAATAAATATTAGTGCCTACTATATAGTTTGGAAAATTCAAATCTAAGAATATTTCTAATCAGTGATTTTTATAGAATCTACCTAATAAAAAATATAGTTGTCTATCAGAAATGGCAAGCTTTCCATTTCCTTGTGTGGCTTACATATTGTTATAAATTGTTCATTTATACTTGTAGGCTTACCGGTACGAACATTTAATTTTACATCTTGAGAGTAAGAGGCAATGGAGTGTAATTCCGGGAGGCCTTGGTTTAATTGTTGATTTTCATAGGCTTTTTGTTGACTCGCCACTACTGCAAGGTTTATCACTATCAATCACACTAGGGGAAATACTATCACTATTTATGACTATGAGTTTTTCCTGATCACATAATTTATGTTTTACAAAACTTTCAATATTCCTTTTATCCTTACTTTTAGGTTTTCCTTGGGGATGTTTATTAGATATATGATATCCGAGCTTATCATGTCTGCCATGACATTCACAATAAGCACAGGTGATGTCTTGTTTGCTCTTAAGTCTACATAGTAAACATTTGTTTCACTAAACCATCTAATTTTTTTTATAAACATTTATGTATTGTACAATGTACAAACTTTAATAGGTCCACTAAAAATAACAATTTCATTGCTACACAATTATTTCAATACACATGTCACGAGTTTAAATAAACTGAGTTTACAGGCCACGATATAACAGGTGACTGATATCAAACTAAAATTGTTCACCCTTCTCCTACCCTCCCTCGCATGCCTGCAATAGCTANCCCCATACTGATAGTTTTGGTGTTGAGTGTCAGTGTTTGTTTTTAATACAATGAAACTACCATATCAGAACCAGAATGTACTAAAAACGTAAACAAATTTGGTGTAATTTTTCCCTGCTAGAAATTTCCCCAGGGCTGTTTAATTTCCCTCGAACCTCGTTGCGTGTTCAGTACCATATTCTGCACTCCTGCACTTACGTACTCAAAAGTTATCTCTATAGATGCCAGTATTGAAGAGGTTGTAAAAATTAAATAAATTCTGATGGAGGTCTATGCTTATCATCACGGTTATTCAGTAAACAATTTGTATGATTTGCAATTGACAACATCAATTTTTTAGAGGTGACAACTTGTGCTAAGGTCACTCTGCATGGTACAGCACTTGTTGTGTACCAAACAAAAATGGACAACTCCAATAATTATGAAAATATACTAAAAGTAATTCAAAATCGATAATCGGTAATGATGTAAAATTAAATTGAATTTGATATACTATCTTGTGAATGGCCGTCACCAAAGAAAGGACATTTCCCACTTTAGTTAAACAAAAATACCACTATATTAATTTACAGTATGAAAAGATATAGTATGGCTTATCGGTTATTTTTAATTTCCTGCAGATGAATATAATTTAAAACAAACATTTTCTGGAACATGGAGTGCTTTTAACTCTGTTAAAACCTCTTATCACCTTTAACAAATGTGGCATTAGTTCCTCCAATAATTAGATTACCACCAACTAGCTATGGTGTTTTATACACGAGATTGATGAAAGCTCGAGCAAAAACAACAAATATATTAGGTCCTGAAAAGATATAATGCTTAAGTCTTGACTTACAATTGTACAAAATAGCAATGAAACTTTGTGTTTCAAGAGAGGATATATGACAGCAGTTTTTATCTAGTCTTGGAGAACTGTATGTAACAATATGGGCACTATGTACATTAGGGAAATATATTGAATGGTGTGGAATAGATCAAGCCTAGGTAGAGACTGGTATCTATTCACCTACAATTAGTTAGCAAAATTCTCAGCGGAAGACATCTGTGCAGATAACTTGAGGCTCACATTGTAACCTTGATGGCACCCGACCAGTTGTACTTTAATCAGTTTCAAGTGAATGGACCATGAGTTAAAGATGACCTCAGGAGTTGTCGGCATTGAAATAATCCTACTTTGAAGATATCAATTCCAAGGAAACACCTTAAGGCAACTACCTCAAAGGCTTTAGGCATATCTTTATGAAATGTAATATTTTTGAAGGAAGTTTCAATAAAGTACGACAGTTTATTATGACTTAAATTAATCAGTTTGAAACAACACTAGTTTATTCGAGCAACAAGGAATTTTTCACTACACATGACATCTATTGAATAGCTAGTCAAAGACTTATTTACTCATGACCACATTAACTATGCTCAGCTGCTTTATTTATATATTTCAACAATGCAAGATACTGAGGCTATTATAAATTAAATTAAAAATGTTTTTAAGGTAACAAATTGAACTTTAATTAAGCTTCTTGACACCATTTTGTATGTAAGCTAGATGTCATATTGGAATATTGTAAAATCTTCAGCTTATTATTTTCTGTTGCCTTAAGGTATGTAAATTCATAACTACAGTAGCCCCATGGCTTCTTTGGTGCTGACTGACAGTTCACAGCTGACTTCTGACCGACAACATTTAGGTATATATCTACATTTTGAACCGTTAGAAGTGACAGCTGATTAACACATGTTTTCGCAGATCATATGATTCGGCGTAGGGATACATAATTTGGTCAGGTAACTTTTCAAAGCTTTTAGCTGTCAGCTGTGAGGTGTCAGTCAGCACCAAAGAAGCCATGGGGCTACTGTAGGCAAAATTTTACTTTTAACAAACAATCTGAACGAAAAAACATACCGTACCACACAATAGCCCAAAGTTAGCCCTCTGCCTCTTCTGTAAATGTTAGCTAACAAATTTATCTTCAGATACATGCATGCAGCTACATGCATTCTTGAGCTTGTTTGATGAAATTAACAGCATGTTCAAAATATTCTTAATATCCCCAAAACTTATGGAAAGTCTTTCGTTATTTAGATACTTTTTTTTAAAAGTAATCTTTTTATTTAACCATAGTGACTAAACTATTGTCATCATTCGAGATGAGCACTTTTTTACAGATTAGTATAGTTGGTGAGAGTGGTTCGATATATATTGCTCTTGAAAGCATTTCTGGCTGTTCTCTTAAGCTCATTAGTCGAGTAGAAGAAACAAGTTTAATTCCGAAAGTCGGGCCAAATGGTAATTTTCTATTTTTGTATAGGTTTAGTAACAAATTCTTGGTGCCAAGGTAAGAGATTCTTTCTGACCTGTTTAGTGAAAACACTTGCCAAAAATGTTTAAGCTACATTAACGAATAAAAATATGTTTTTATATATAATATTAGCATTAAACTCAAGAACTTATTTATAGTAAACACCCATTCACTTGTAAATGGCTTAACTCATTGCACCACATTTGATCCCATTAAAATTTGAACAAAAATCTAATGTGATTGGTCATTGTTTGAAGCCCTATTGTATTAACAGCATAAAGAAAGAGAAACATGAACCACCTGTGAGCATAGAACTTATATGATGGAAAAGATGCTTACAACACCATTCCCAGCAATGACTGCAAAGGGTTGGGGAAGAGAAAGAAGGGTGTATGATTGGGCCTGTATTACTCGGTGTTTAGTGCAGTTGGAAAAACTGGTGGTTGGTATACATTTCAAACTTGATCTGCAGTTCAATCTGCTAAAAAATGTGTTAGCCAATTGAAAACAATGTACAATAAAAAGAGGGTTACTGACTATTAAGATTGTAACAGAAACATATTGTAATTGACAATGTTAAAGCAGGGCTTTAACGTTGTCTATTACATTGTATAGTATTGAAACAAAAACCATGCATTCTTAAATATATCTAAAATTAGTCTTACATTGTCACCCAATTTTTTTTCATCTTATTATTAGCACCGCGTCTTACTACCCGTTCGGGTTATACGCACTTACGCTAATGTGTAATGGTAGGGTGATTGTCAGATGAAATGAAGGACCTACAGTTTAACGTGGAATCCGAACCACGGTGGAGACCTAGCATTCCTCACATTCACAAGATGTTTTGTCAGAGGTGAAGGAAGGAATTTGGTAATCAGATAAATCTTTGCCGGGACCGAGGATCGAACCCCGGCCGCCAGCATAGAAGTCTGACACCTTACCCCTAGACCGCCAAGTCACCTTTTTTCATCTTGAAGTAATTTTGTTTTAAAATAATTTTAAAAAAATCCACATCTAAGTCAATTTGATCTATTTACGAAAATAGCTTGTTGGAATCTTCCTTCCAGGATGTAGATTAACAAGTTCCACGTAGGAATAAGAAACAAATATGTTTGGAATGCAAGTCCATGCTGGTTGCACAAATTCTAGGTTGGGTATGTCAGTGGAATAGAATAAGTGTTATCAGCAAATAAAAGGGGCATTGCAGTGTGAGCTTTTCATTTTATTCACACTCTTTATATATTGTACATTGGTTTCTATGTGTGATGGTGCGAAGGTGAGTTATCTTAGGATGCGACTTTAGCAAAATAGCTTGGAATTCACCAAGTAGGCAATGAGATTAAGATGTGAAACTAGTTATTCTGGCCTTTTAACTAAACAACAGCCCTAAATGCTACTTCATTATTTATATTGGATTTAGTAGATCACATTAAAATTATTGACCTCTCATAATTTTTTTAAATTAAAAAACTTGAAAAAAAAAGTTTTTATTTCTTGAAAATTATTTAAGGCTCAGCTATTCAAACACATACTTTACTTTATTGCAGAACATCTATTTGCATAAATTATTGTTAAATTAGGAAATAAGAATGCTTTGAAACTTAATTTTCATAATTTATTTTAGTATTGAGTTAATTGCTTGGTTAATTAAACTAATAGCTTATAACCTGAATGGTAGTAAGACGTGGTGCTAATAAAAAATTAAATAAACAATATACTCCATGAGCCAATTTCCTCAATTCGGACAAAACTTTAACCAAATAAAATTTGAATTATCTCTTGAATTCTCTTAACTTTAGTTTCTTAGGTGATATTTACAGTCATAAATAACCTTTGTAGCTTTTAAGCTGATATTTACATCCATAAATAACCTTTGAAGTTAACACCCTTAAAAAGCCTATGCATGATTGATTCTCCATTAATTTGTTGTGTATTATTTTACAAAAATTAGCTAACAAGTGTGGTTAGAATAAAAAATAAAATAAAAATATCAACAATAGCAAATTTGTTTTTTTAAATTGTTCAAAAAGTTTTTCTGGGATCAAACATAGCTTTTGGATGTTATGAATTCGAAGTTTATTTTTACAATATTCATACGAAAGACTTTCCAGGATAAATTCAATTGTCAGAGGGCATGTGAGTTATAGTCTAAGAAGTTCCACTACAAAATCTCACTCCAAAGAGAAGTATTGTGTTAAGGGAAGCTTCCTCTAAAAAGTAAGTTAGTATTTTCTTTACAATAGTGACATGATCTAAACAAAGCACTAGCAATAGTTTAGTATTCTAAATTGTAAATTTGTTCTGCCCTTATAGCCTTAAGAATGGTGACAAAAAAGTTTGTCCGAGTGAAATCCTTCAAGGCCAATCATCCATTTATATTTGTGCTGCAGCATCAGGAAACTCGGGCAGTCCTATTCC
The DNA here is from genome assembly GCA_902141385.1 of Timema californicum. Lineage (NCBI taxonomy): Eukaryota > Metazoa > Arthropoda > Insecta > Phasmatodea > Timematidae > Timema > Timema californicum. Next base: position 81,389 of record CABFOW010000684.1, read on the forward strand.
TCGGAAGAGTTGCCTTATTTGGGTGATAATGGTACAACAGCCAAAACTTGGTCAATCGCTGAAAAACAGGCTTAAATAGCTAATAAATTAGGTTGATCAATTAGTCAAAATCTGTCTCGAGCATTTGTGCATGTGTATTTTGTTTGTACAAAACATAAAGTGGCTCATCTACATTTAGAATTAATCAACTGACCATTTTTGGTAACTAGGAATTGACTTCTTTTTTTTACAGTTAAAATGATAGTTTTGTTATTTTATACAAATAGAAAAATCAAAGGAGTTTAAGATACTCCTTCCTCAGCTTATTCCCCAGAACACAAGCTCAACAAACACGATTTTTAAAAAATCTGGGTTTATTATTTCACATCACGCATTCTTTATTTGTATTTAAGTACATACTATTGAATGAATTAAGTGACAAACTTTATTATTGGTTGTTTATTTCTGACAAACTAATTCAATGACTTTACACAGAGTGTTTGAAATAAAGTTATATCTTTATTACTTCACTATCTAGACATCTCATTTATGTAAATATCTAGTTTGCAAGGCTGAACAAAATAAACTAAATTAAACCCAATTACACTTAGAGCCAAAATAAACCAAATTAAACCCAATTACACTTGAAGCTTCATTCTTGGCTTATTGAGAAATGGAAAACTAAGTCACTACTTGTGAAACTAAATTTATTTTTGCAATTGAAACAATATTTAATTTTCTTTAGTCACACATACTCGCACTTACAAACTGTATTTTCAATGGGTGAGATGACCAAATATTGATAATCCTTAAATTATAGGTAACTGCAACCAAATTTTGAAACTTCTAAATTTTATTTTATCATAAGATTGTTTTACAAAATTTTATAGAGGAGATTTATTATAATAAATATAATTAGTCTAGTTTTAAGCCTTGTTCATATTTTGAGTGTTTTTAATTAAAACTCTGTTTGAACATAAAAGTCCTACAATTCCTTACCCAAATTTCATGGATACATTAATTGCTTTTAAATAGTGCCAACAATATAAAATTGATTTTTCTAAACTACAGTATGTTTGCGAGTGAAAGGTGGTTAATATTTTTATTGGTGTTCAGTGGATTAATATTCTATATAATACATTTTAATTTGGTCTCTTCTGATAGCTTATGCAATTTGCTTGGAAGAAACCAATCCTTTAAATTCAGATGAATGTTATTAAAATTTCCCTTCTTGATTTCGTTCTCCCAGATTAGCTAGTGCAAGATGAGGTTAGGTTGTAGCACACCATGAGGCATTAAAAATAAGAGATTTGGCTAGGGTCAGTAAAGGTTACCTACCCCTCTTGTCTAAATATAGTATTACTTATTAAATTAATCTGGTTTATGAGGCAAACTTTTCTAAAAAAAATTCTAGATTCACTGTATTCTGAATATATTTAAAAGTGTAAATTACAGAAATACTGTTTATTTAGTTAGTTACAAAAACTACCATAAAAGTGATTTTTATAAAAAATTGGCATTGAAGCTCACAATTTGTAACTGCTCTCATATTTCAATAATTATTGTATACTGTTTCCGATTTCACAATTACATTGATAAGATCTGTGATTACTTTGTAGCACCTAGTGTGGGAATTTAAAAAAATATAAAAAATTAGCCCAGTGCTTTACAAAATATCTACTTGAACATCAGAACATTTTTGGCTTTTATTACTTTGAGCTAAAAAAAAAAATTTGGTCAAGAGACTAAGTATAAGTAAAGTGAGTTAAAATGTATGGATATTTGTATTTTTGTAATGCTAAATTTATTGTATCTGATTCAGACTATCTGAAACCAATCTAAGGAAAGAGGGAGGAGGGTGTATTTAGAAAATGCACCAGAATTTACATGAAAGATGATTGATTGAACATTGCTAATAACTAGATAGTTCCAATACACCCAGTCATGTTCCAAATCCTAACGTTCCAGATAACACACTGGTCTAACTCTGCTATTATTGTAAATATGTATCCTTAATTAGTAAAATGCTATTAGTCTAAACCACTTATCTTGTCAAAATTAGATCAAATAGTGTCCAGGTAATTTTTTAAACAAATATTTGAATTATCTTTGTAAATAATACAATTTCAGAATAAATAATTAATTTCTACATAATTGAGATTTTTAACTTTTGTTTTTATATTATTAATAATAATATTTAATTGCAATTATTAACTTAAAGTTGATATTGTTAAGTCCTCAATGTGGGTTCTGTAACCAAGTGAATAAATGAAGTGCTCACTTCTGGGCTGTAACCCTATTTCAGCTTAGGGACCAAATTTGTGACATCTAAATAAGATAATCCAAAAAGTAATTTAATTATTTAAAGATAAATATTATATTTTTTATTGTATATCAGCAAGCAATTGATCTTGTCTGTATGGCGTGCCATTAAAGTAAACAGCGGTGTTCTCAGTAATTACCCATCCTACCAGATTTTGTGAGGTTAGTAAACTCACAGAAAGCAATCTATTTCCCAATTATTTCCTAAGCTCAAAGCACAGTAATATTCACTTGGAAAACTGTCTGACAAAAAAAAAATTTATATAGCACCGTGTCTCACTACCCATCCGTGTTATATGCTTAAGTACAAATTACGCTAATGGGTTAGGGATTAGGAAGGTTGAATTTAGAGGAAGTGAACCCACATTTGTGTGGAGGAAAAGTGTAAAACCATTTAGGAAAAACCACCCCCAGTTCACCCGACCAAGATTCAAACCTTGATCTCCCCGTCCTTGCCAGTCTAGCTTAACACAAAACTAGCACATTAGATAACTACGTCACCGGATGGGTTAAAAATTTAATTGATCTTGTTTCAGACTCCATAACATACTTGGTAGTTCACCAGGTCCATAATATATGTAAAATAGAAATTTGATCATACTTAGTTTTAAAGTAAGTGGTTAGTATTTCATAAAGGATCATAGAAAAATAGTACATGTCCCTTGATTCATGATTACAAGAACATTTTGAAAGACTCTGGCATGATGAACATCATATTCACACTATAACATAGAATTTTTTAATTAAATCACATTTCACCTTGAATAAAGTCGATAAAATAATCTGATTTATGAGACTTTTTTTGGAAGACCTTGTCTGACCACATCCTTCCTTGTAATTAGTATCTGCCTACATGGCCCTGCACATTAGGCCCCTTCTTGTGCAGTAGAAAGCCGAACACTGATTAGATGTTGATAACTGTACTTTAATCCTCAAGTTGTCTGCTCAAACTCTTACTATTTTTTGTTCAAACTCAAGTCTTAGTAGCACAAGATGTTTATGCAGCCTGCTTTCATTATCATCTTAATCAGTGGATTAGTAGGACTAAGATAGTCCTCATACATTTTTAGTTTATCTATTTTAAGTTAAATTTCCATGGAAGATAAAAGCATAAAATCAAATCTGAGTCTCAATTTGCGTCACATTACTCAACTATATTCTCACTACTTGTGCTTCCCGC
>CABFOW010000684.1:84931-120335 GCA_902141385.1 Timema californicum
CCCCCCCCTCTCCCCCTTACATTGACAACCCACTAACATCAAAAGCGCTGTCCCAATACTCAATGATATTCTGCTATTTTCACGACCCCCTTCCCCTCTCTCAACTAGCATCAGAAGCACTCAAGTATTATTGGCTCTCCCCAGGGAGAGGACCAGTTGAAGCTACCCTAGTTCGTCTGTATAATAAGATAAATGCTAGCGCTTGGTGTTATGTCACAAGTAAATGCAATTTTTGTTTGCTTCTTATAAGTGGTATGTTGTGGTTGCTAAGCTTATGTAATTGTTCCCATTAATGAAAGAGATCTTGTGAAGTGTTAAAAGTGTTCGATTGTCAATTTAGTTTGACAGTGTTTGAAAGTGTGAACTATGGAAGGGGACTCGGATTTGAAAACTATTCCCTCACAACAAAGCTTGGGGAAGGAACCTGAGACAAGTAGCAGGGTTAGTGAAGGTAGTTCAGTGGGATATAGAAGTGCCGATCACCTTTCGCAATGCTGTGTTCTTGACAAATTATTCGCAGTTTAGTTTGGAGCCCTTATTTTTAAAGAAAAGCAGCAAGTAATAATGAATGTTGGGCCAAATTCAGACATTTCTGCTAAAACTAAAATGAGACTACACGTTATTTTAAAACAGAATATTATACTTCTTCAAAAGGGTTCTGTATGCAAATCAAGAAACCGGTTGTATTGTTTAGCCTTGTGTGTTTGAAATAAATAAGGGAGTGTGAAATAACAGCTTTTGTGATATCGGCAATTTTCACTAAGCCAAGATGCGCCATGAAAAGACTCACTCACACCTACCTATCCGCAGTAACTAAATTAAAAACTTTCAAGAAAACCAGAATAGATTTTCAACTGAGTGAGCAAAAATGGTTAGACATTTTAAAACATAATGCAGAGGTTGATTTAAACTAGAAACTAATGAAACGATTAATTGATGTGTGCTGTTTTTTGGCTAAGCAAGATCTGCCATTTAGAGGTCACGTCAAACATGAAGATTCCCTTAACTGGGAAACTACATACATTGAACTAATGCAGTTACTTTCTAAATACGATAGTAAATTGGATTTTCATCTCCAGAGTAGGGGAGCATTTAAAGAAATCTCCAACAAAATTCAAAACATCATCATTGAATGTGTTGGTGATGTAATTTTGGCTAAGATTAAGTTGGAAATAAATGGGTTTTTTTTTTTTGCAATAACGTTGGACGAAACTATGGACATTGCAAAGCTCTTTCTGCTTTCAACAGTCCTTCGATATGTGAAATATGGCAACATTTGAAAGATTTATTGGTTTTTCAGATGTCAGCAGTTATCACACTGCAATTGTTTGAAGTGAGAATGTTTTTCGGATCCTCTCTAGTTTCAATTGTGAGCAAAAACCTGTAGCACAAGCATATGATGTAACTGCTACATTTTCTAGACATTTAAATGGTGTACAAACGCTCATGAAAAATAGGTGCCAGGTGCACTCTTCATCCACAGTTATGCTCACAAACTCAATCTTGTTCTTTCTTACTCTCTGAATCATATAACAGAATGCAAGATATTTTTTAAGACATGGGTGGCATTACAAATTTCTTTTCACATTCATCAAAACACATTAACGCTCTTAACCAATCTGAGGTAAAAAAAAACCTGTTTCCAACAGTTGCCAGTACACGGTAGAGTTACATTTCCAGAATTGTGAACACGGTGAATGAAAATAAAATGGAATTCATACAGTTTTTTGAGAATATTGGTGAAAATCCAGATAGTTGGGATACTGATGCTTTCGTGACTGCCAAAAGGTATGCATCATCATAGAGAGATTTTGATTTCACCTTTCTAATGAAGGTTTTCAGCCACATTTTTTCTCTCACCGACACAATATTCCAAATTCTTCAAATAAAAACTTTTGATGTGAAATACTGCCTTGATAAAGTAAAAGAAATTATTTATCACCTCAAAGATTCTAGAAACGATTTTGAGGAGACTTGAGAAAATTAGAAGAAGAAAATGTGTAAGCTCATAAGAAAAGACATATAGAAGATGATTAATTGAATCCAAGAAATAAATATGTGCGTCTTTATAATGAAATTATTGTCACCATGGTTGGGCAAATGGAGCTGAGGTTTCAAGATCTTAATGAGCATTTATTTAGCTGCTAGATTCAAAAAAAATATCAAGGCTTCAAATTTCGATTTTATGACAGTTTATTTTTGTAACTTAAGTCAAACTACGGTAGACTTTTTAATTTTGGCAATTTTCAGAGTGAATTGTTGTCAGTTTACGGACTATCAGACTTTTCAGACAAGACTTTAACTGAAATTACAAAGTTCCTGGAAGAAACATAGTTTTTCTGTGGTTTGCCTAACTCCAGAAGTACACATTGCACAAATGAGTTAAACTATTTATAAAATATGTTTGTAACACAGTAAGTCTGATAAACAAATTAATGCAGATTTTGATGAGCCTTGTATTCCCTCTGTTACTGCTTTGTTAAGCTTACCACTAAAGCTTTATAATTTATAGTGACCATTTATATTCTACAAGATAGCAGTTATTTGTTTACTCCTTTTTTATGAAGCACTGAAAGATGTATGTTGGTTATGCCATGGCCCTGAAAGAGGTACATGACTGGGAAATATTGTGGGGTGGGATTTTTCATCTTATTTAATTTATGGTTGTTAAAAACTGAAGTCAATTAAAAAAGAGGCCATTATAAGTGTTTTTTGTTTTATATGACAAAGAAGAAAACTTCTATCTCAAGCCATAAAAAATTGTTTTTTAAACAAACTATCTATCGTAGCCCAGGTAGAACACTGCAGGCTACCATCTATTTAGTTACCTTTTAACTACACTTGTTCATTTCTGGCTGGTCAACAGACTGGCAGTTGTTTACTGTTACCAATTGTGATCTTGTGAGCTGAACAGACTATTATATTTGTGCCAGCCATGTGATGGAGGAAATTATTGTCTCAAGGCATATCACTTGTTCATGTTTCTTTCTGCTTAGTATTTATTTGGTTTCAAGCTCGATGACAAAGTTAATCATTTCATAGGCAGAAACTCTTCCCTCTTTTCCTCTCACCAACTTCGACTGTAGCATCACGATTCTCTAATCTACCCTTAAGATCCAGGCTAGGTTTACACCCTCGTACAGACAGCAATGACCAGTGATACAAACTTGGATAGCCATCAACTTAGTGTACTAAGAACTGCACTAACTATTGTGTGCTCAATCACATAATTTGCTGCTGTTTTATTTTTTCTTGGAAAAACTTTGCAGTGATGTCACATAGTTATTTCTTAAAACAGTATTTTTAAGAAAATGACTTTCTTTTTTTAAATTTATCCTATGCCTTTTCTGTGTGATGCAGATGTTTTGCCACTGCAATTTTTTTTAAAGTCTTCTAAAAATGTTGTGTCTCATTTGTTGGAGATAATATTTAAAACCTATTGGTTTGGTTTAGAAATGTCTTGTATTGTCTTTTTATTTGTTTTATTAAATATATTTTGTGCTTGCTGCATCTTGTTATTTTTAAAATCAATACCATTTAATTATTTTACATTTTGAATTTTATATGGTGGTAGTGTTGTTCATGTGTAAGTTTTTTCTGTTTTTATTTTGATAAAGTATTCTGAATATTCCACTACCTATTTGATGTGGTAGTTAAGGGTTGATGATATTGTCTTGTATGTAGTATAATAGTAACACTGTATGATTTAGTTACCAATCTGAAACCTTTGCTTAAATATTTGCACTCTCATTCTACTAATAGCTCTCCATTTTCTGTTCAACTATTCAAATAGATTATTTAATAATCTATTAAAATCTCTTTTTCTGTCATTCAATGTAGGCTATATTCTCACCTTAATTAGTTTACTCACATTTATCTAGTATTGAAATACGTTGGTCCAGTTGCCACCACTCTTATTGAGACATGTTCTTGTGTTTGTAGGTATGGTGATGATGACACGAATGTGCCTAATCACTATGCCAGAGACCACCTTTGTGGCCGATCATCCGTTTATGTTTGCGTTGTTGGGTCATCCATCGCAAACAATCTTGTTTTATGGCAAAGTTGGCAACCCTTAAAAAACTCGTGTGTGTTTTGATGTATCTTCAAGAGAGTGTGTTCCCAAGTGCATTATAACTGATGTGATAGTATTCTAAGGCTGATATTACTTTAGATTATTCAACTTCTACTAACTTCACTTGGACTGTAATATTGGTTACTACTGGTGGTTAGAAAAGTTTGGGGTTTAGGGCAGCATGTCATCACGGTGCTTCCTTATTCTTTAAAATAAATCAACATAAAATAAATATATCATGTTTTGCAGCTAATTCTCTATTATGGTTGCATCTTCTTAAAAGGATTTATTGTTGGAAATATTTTGCAAGTGAGCTACTGGTAAAATATTAAGTATAACGTTTATAATTAAGTTGTGACATCTAATATATTAAGAAAATTATAAAATAGTAGAGCTTTAAATTATTTGAGGATGATATTACAATAATGTTTATTTTAATTTGACATTTTTAAATTTTATTAAATATAGATTTCATACAACAAAATAAACAATTTAAATTGGTCTATAATCTTAAGCTATATGGTGCTATTTATATTCCACTATTGTTGACTATTAGTGACCAACTCTCTTTTTGTACGAGATGACAGTCCTTACCAATTAACAGTGCTACAGCCACCACCACTAGTATAGGCCTGCACAATGTTCAATATGGATTAAAATAGGTCAAAAATCTGTATCGCGCTTATATTGACTGTTTAACTAATAACAATAATGTAATGTTGCATTAATATGTATGTGTTTCAATAAAGATATATTCACCATCACAAAATTAAAGTCTAAGCTTGTTTGTAAAATAGGCTTAAAGCCATTCCACAATCTTGAGATCTCTTTAGGCTCCAATAGATTCCATCCAGGTATTATATTTAAAACTTAGGAATGAAAGCATCTAATTTTTATTCACCAATTAACTTAAAATGTGACACATTAAATATAAGGTGAGTTGGACTAAAATTAGATCCTATTATGTTGTTTCAAGTAAAATATTGCTCTTCTGTGTATAGTTTAACCTTGGTCAATGATTAATGTAGACTGCATTCCTACATCAGATTCAATTGCTTGGTGACCTTTATGTGCTCATCTGAAAAAAAAAAAGTATATAATTTTATTCTTTTAAACAGAAACCTAAAGGGGGTGAATTCTCAAGGTTAGTGGAGGGAAAACATAAATTATAATAACACATTATTTTCACTTGAATATGGGAAATACTTGGTAGTGGTATAATATGAATATGGAGAGGACATATGATAGAGTGGATAGAAATAAAGTTTGGAAAGCGATGGAACAGGTCAAAGTGGAATGAGGAGTTGTAATGAGAGTGAAAAGTGTGTATGAGGATTACAGGAGTTGTGTTAAGATGGAGAGCGGGAGGACGGAGTAGTTCCAAATAAAAAACGGAAGCAGGGGATTACCCTTTTACCATTATTATATGTAATTGTAATGGAAATGGTTATGAACACAGTGGCAGGCAGTAGCGGATTTAGGTTTGAGGACGCCCTAGGCCCGAGACGATATGGTGCCCTTTTTTTTTTGTAACAGTATATATATATATACATATATGTGTGTGTGTGTATAAAATAATGAAAATAATAACAATAATAATAATAAATCTAATTCGGGTATAAATTAAACATTTATTTTTTAACATAACAATTAAATATAGAATTAATAATAAATTACTTGTAATTAAAATATAAACTATTTTTATCTGATTAATCATATAATAAATTTTTTTCTTGCTTTCGTCCTTGCGAAAATATCAATGACCACCTCATACTTAATTTCTTGAACCAATTGTGCTTCATTGGTTAGTAATGCAAGTGCATTTAGTCTGTCTTGTTTCATACTTGCACGCAAATAACTTTTCACTCTTTTCAGAGTGGAAAATGATCTTTCTCCAGAACCCAATCGATTTTTAATTTTAGTCATCTTAAAAATTTTGGCGCCCCTCAAAATTTGCCGCCTTAGGCCCGGGCCTCACGGGCCTAAGCCTAAATCCGCTACTGGTGGTAGGAACATTTGAGGAGGAAAGAATGAAAGCCATGATGTTTGCTGATGACTTTATGGTATGTTGGGAGAAGAAAGAGGAAGTACAGGAACAACTACAAGAATAGGATGAGGAAGTGAAATTTAGCATGGAAAAGTGTGAAATAATGATAATAAGAAGGGAGAGCATGATGCCTGGTAAAGCTTTAAAGCTAGATGGATTAGTGCTGAGAAAAGTGCAGAACTTAAAATATCTTGGAAGTGTGAATGAGACAAAAGGTGGAAGTAGAGATGATGTAATGAGACGAGGACAGCAGGGAGAGTTGTTCTACAGGTGTGTACGAGTCCAGCTATGGAGAAGATAAGTGCTCTTGACATATAAAGAAGTGTTGTACAGGAAATACTTTGTACGCATTGTGACATATGCAGCAGAAACATGGACAGTGAATGTAAGAAAGACTAGGGACGTGGAGGTTATGGGAATAAAGTTTTTTAGGAGCATGTTAGCTGTCACAATGAGAAATAAGATTAGGAATGAAGCGATCCAGGAAAGAGTGGGGGCACAGGGAGTACATGAGATAGTATAGGAAGCAAGACTGAAATGATATGAACATGTAATGATGATGGAAAAAGAGTTGATGCCAAAGAAAATGTTGGCAATGATGTATGCAGGAAAAAAAGCACAAGGGAGGCTGAGAAAGGGATGGAAGGAGCAATAACAGAACATGTTAGAGTGATAGGAGAAGAATGGTGGAAGAATAGAGGAAGGTGGAGGCATTTTAATAAACTGACTTGGCCACAGGCTGGAAACAGTTGATTGATGATTAAGATGATTGTCACACAAATAGAAGCAGTAATTGTTCATGCTAATCCCCTTACCCCAGGTTTAACACCCCTTCCCACATATATATTCATAGACTTCTTTTGTCCTTGGAGTTTCAAGATGTCATGGCTCAAGGTGAGATCTACCAGCTGTCATTAGTTTCAGTGACAGTAATTCACATATAATGGATTAATGGATCAGTTTGAATATTTTTTGTTTGTTTTTTAATTTGTTTTAATAAAAGTATTTGTGTTATTTTCTGCATCTTGAAAGTTTAAAAAAACATATATATATTTTTTAAATATTTTTTTAAAGTGTGTATTACGGGTATAATTTAGTGCAAGTTTTTACATTGGGCGATTATTTTGGAATGGAATGTTTGCTTTGATAGTATTCATTGTTGTATTTGATTTGTTAGAGAAATACCCTCATCTAGATTATCACAGCATTGTAATTTGAACAGGAAACTAGCTCTGTGAATCTTTGACTTTTAGTTTCACTTCTCCTTTATTTTTATATATTTTCTCATTTTCTTTATTTTCATATAATTTTCTATCATTACAACTCTATGCTTGTCTTAAATTTGATCCTGAATTTATTTTGGCCAGAGTTTCTATATCATTTGGAAATACACTCGATGAGACATGTTTTATGTTTGTAGGTATGACGACGCTGTTGTCATTCTGTCTGTATCCAGAACCAGAGACCACCTTTGTGGCTGATCATCCCTTTATATTTGTATTATTAGATCGACCAACAAAAGCTATCTTGTTTTACGGCAAAGTGGGTGATGCTTAGAAACGATTGTTTATATATTGCTTACTTAATGTGTGTGTTCACAAATAAATAGTAATGTGATAGTAGTTCAACTTTAATATTGCACTGTCTTGTTCAGATCAAGGTAGCTTCTATGAACATCTGTTATAAATAGTGTTGTATCAAGGACATTTTGTTTTTTTGGACATCATCTTACTACATAGTCATTTCAGGCATCAGTGATATTGTGAAAGTATGGCTTGAAGTTATGTTCTATTATTATCTTAGTCATTGAAACAAGTTATGTTCTATTATTATCTTAGTCCTTGAAACAAATCAGACACATAGTAGTTTGAATTTCTGTTTTATTACAATTGTGAACAGGCTTTATGTTAAGAACTTCTCTGAAATAGTTTTTTCAACATATTAATGCAATTACTCATATGGTGTGTACACATGACAATTTCAAACTCGTATGGTTTAATTTGCTGGTAATGAGAAGAAAGAGGTTCAAATCTTGGCTGGGTGTATTGAGCTAGTTTTTTCTAAATTGTTTTTCACTCTCACTCTACACAAATTAGGGTATATTTCCTCTAAAACATACTTTCATCATGCCTAACTTTTTTTTTATAATGTCTCATTTCTGAGGTTTTATTTCAACTGAACGGAGACTCCACGCTTTGAGCGGCATTTCTTGGTCCCTTGCATCATATGATTTCAAATTATATCCCTCCATTGAACACAATACACTCTGTGACCAGGTGGTTAATTGTTGACTGACCTCTTCTCCTCCTGCCTTCAGGTTCCCATTTTCGGATCAACTTCAGGATACGGGTTCCATCCATTCTTTATACATGGCCATATCATCTTATCTCTTCCTTTCGATCTCATTCATTATAACTGTCTCAGCGCGCATCAACCTTCATATATCTGTGTTCCTTACCCTCTCCCTTCTTGATTATATGGCTACTATTCTACAGAAATCCACTTCAATGGCAAGAAGTATCCCAAACTAATTGGTATGATTAAATGTGGATAGCCCAGCCAAGTAGTTTGGTGCAATGACTAAAAACAGCTATACATTAATTATTTTTAATACCAATGTTTGTTGTAAGTGTTGTGTAGTAAAAATAACAGGGGGCATTCAAGTATTAGGTAAGAATTTTTTTTGCCATTTTTAACCCCTTCCCCCTCTTGTAAGCAAAATTAAGAAAATGCTTGACCCCCCAGCCCCCTTCCCTCTTGTTTACATAAGATTTGGCAACATTTTCATTTATTTACAGTAATAACCATTCTTTTTTTCTATAGCATGAACAGATGGTAAGATTAAGATGGTATGATTAAAAAAAAATCACGCAATTTATAAATTGCTGATAATTATTAAAATAGAGGTGTAAATTAATATTGTGCAATAATTGACAATTAATACTGGTATACTATGAATTTAAATATATTGAACAGGTAATATTTAAACAAGTTATGACATCATACAATTTTAATATACTTACTTTTGATTGAAGTTGTAAAAAATTGTTATTAGTGAATACATGAATATTATATTTATAGTAAAACACCCTAAATTCCATTTAATCCGATGACCAAGGTCCTTGAATCCACTTCCAAACACTTTCAATAATTGTGGTTATATTTGGGCGGAGGGGGGGAGGGGGGGCTAGGTCACTCAAGCTTTGGCTTACTTCTATAGATTTCTCCACTTCTTCCTCGTTTAGCCACTCAGCATCTTCATTGCTGCCTAAAGTTCAAGTGGCTTGCGATGCGCCCTCCCTCAGTTTTGCCCATCTTTCTCTGTCTTACATAAGTATTTTTATAACCCCCTCCCCCACTAATAGCAATATGTATCTTATTTAATCTAGTCCTTCATTTAAAACTTTTGTTGGGCCATTTATCTGCCAATCATTTGGAGCCCACACTCATTTTATCCACTATATCCCTGCCCAGTCTACAATAACACCCCTCGCTACAGTACTTAAACAACTTGTTTGGACATGGCTTGGGTCAGACAGACTTGTTTTGGTAGCAAATACAGAGTGCTGAAATTGTTCCCAAAACAGTTAGCTTTTCTTTTTGGCTGTTTGATTAATAACTTAAGTGCATTGTTATATTTATATCTGTCTTGTAATATAATGCAAGCCATAAAAAAATCAAAAATAGCATTAAGGTGATTTTGCTTAAGGAATGTGGAACTGATTACTTTAAAGATTCCAATCTTAGTATATTTTCAGCATGGTTTTTGCAATGGAAGAATTTCACCATATTATTGAACCTGCAAGCCTTTAGTCTATGATAAATTAAAACAGTTACAATGAAAACATCACATTTAAAATAAGATGATCTGAACCAGTGGTTGAAGTGATCTTTTAGAAAAAGTTATCAGATATATTAATTTCCAAAAATAAATATCCAATACCAAAATTTTCAAAAATAAATATCCAATATTTTATTTTTAAAAGCTGTACTAATTTCATTTTTATATCTAAAAATGTATACGAATTCACTCAAATAAAAATGCTATAAAGAGTGGTAATAGTTGGTCAGTCAAGGATTTTTTTAATTGGCAGAGTAATTAAAATGGTTAAGAATTAATAGCCAGTGGGAGAAAAATGAATATAGAACAACACCTCATTTTGGACACTTATTATTTTGGAACTCTCCTGTGACTACTACGATTCATCATGAAGTGTTTAAAATGTGGAATATTGAACTGAGTTTATGTGATATAAGGGACACTGTATAAAATTATTTTTGAATAAGGACTGTTGCCAGATAGGCGCTGTCAATGTGTTTATTTTAAAATCAAAATGTAGGGCTGACTTTATTTGTATATTTTTAACTTATACTGACCATTATTATTAAAGCTATTATAATACTTGTTAAAATATAAACTGCTTGTTTTCTGGTCGTGTAATGTGGCTCATTGGCATTTGTTGGACAATGATTGCGAATGGGAATAATTTTTTAGTGTCCAACAAAAACTGAAGACCCATTTCAATTAGGAACTCTATAGTAGACCAAATATTTACTTCAATGAAAGTGTGAAACTGTTCCTCAATTGAAGATTTAATTATAAACAACATTTTTGTGTATACACTTTTCACGTTTTGGGGGTCGCCAAGTATTCCTGCATCTTTTTTGATTAGAAGTTACCTGCCTGCAAAATTTCATTTTCCCGGGTCTTATGTATGGCATTTGCGATTCTTTCGATTTAAAAAAAAAAACACTAGGTTTCCTCAACTGAAATTTTTGGCCACCATGTATTCATGCACCTTTTTGGGTTAGAGGCTACCTGTCTTGCAAAATTTCAGTTTCTTAGGTATTCTGAACTTCGAAATATTTTTTCTCACTAAGTATTCCTGCACCCTTTTGGGTTAGGAGCTACCTCCCTGCAAAATTCCAGCTTCCTATCTCTTCTAGGCTTCAAGAAGTTGACTTTGGCTTTTTAGAAGAAAAAAGCCATTTTGGGGGTCCCAATGCGAATTTTTGTTCATCATGTATTCCTGCACCACTTTGGGTCAAATTTCAGTGTCCTATAACTTCTAGGCCTAGAGATTTTTTTGGCTGAACAGAGGAACTGATAATTACTAGTGTGATTACTTTCAAACTTGTTATTATTTATTATTATTATTTATCACTGCGTCTTACTACCTGTTCGGGTTATACGCTTTAAGTACTAACTACGCTAATGGATTAGGAATTGGGAAGGTTGAATTAGAGGAAGTAAACCCGCATTTTCGCGGAGGGAGAGTGAAAATCCATTTAGGAAAATCCAACCCCAGTTCCCCCGACCGAGATTAGAACCTCGATCTCCCTATCCTCAGCAGTCAAGCTCAACATGACTAGCACATTAACTTGTTATTGTTATGCATGATTTTACCAATATAAAATATAAATGATGGAACAAAGAAACTTGACTGTTTTCAGGGCTGCATGGTCTAAGCCCTAATGCAACCCTCTTGAACTAAATTTCACTGCAAATGACAGGGAGATCAGGATTCTAATACCAGTCAGATGTACTGGAAATGAATTTTCTAATTGGTTTTCCACTTTCCCTTCATGCAAATGCACTTAATTTAAATTAAACCTTCCTCATTCATAATATTATTATTATTATTATTATTAGCACCGCGTCCTACTACCCGTTCGGGTTATACACACTTACGCTAATGTGTAATGGTAGGGTGATTGTAGGATGAAATGAAGGACCTACAGTTTAACGTGGAATCCGAACCATGGTGGAGGCCTGGCATTCCTCACATTCACAAGATGTCTTGTCAGAGGTGAAGGAAGGGTTTGGCAATCAGATAAATCTATGCCGGGACCGAGGATTGGACCCCAGCCGCCAGCATAGAAGTCTGACACCTTACCCCTAGACCGCCAGGTCACCCTCATTCATAATACATTTGAGTATATGTGTGGTATGTAATAAACAAAAAACAATATAGCAAGGTCAAGGCTGTATCCAGGCAGATATTTCAGGGAGGTTTTTGGGGCCACAATCCTCTCCCCAAAATTCCTTAGACAAAGAAAATATTTTAAGAAATTAAATGCCTCTCGAAGCTATCTGAAGTTTATTTTCATGGTAATCAAGGGCAGGGATTTAATTGCTAAAATTTGGCTAATAATTAGAAACTTACATAGCGTGTCCTCCCTCCAAGGGTGAACATTTACATTGAGTACTTCTTAAATAAAGGTATAATTATATTTTGTAATATAATGCTTTTCTTTACTTGAACAGATATATATAAAAAAACACTCTTCAGTTTATTTCTTCTGGCCCTGTTTTTAATACATTTCTAAACATCTAATCAAAAATTTAAAGTTCCAGTTTTGAGGTACATATGTTTATGCACAAGGGCTACTAATTTTTAAATTTCACCCCTCTGTGTGTGGTTAGATATTGCACAGTGCTCATAACAGACAAAACTCCAAATAGCTTCTTAAGGCATTGAATCGAAATTTAAAAAATCAACAAAGAGCCATTTAAATATATTTTAAGAGGCATAAACATATCAAATAAATTCTGAGGGAAGACCACTTCGAATAGATTTTAGAAGAGTATTCTTTTTTTAATATCCTGGTAAGGTCTACTCCAATAGCTTGCCTCAAAAGCACCCAGTCGTCAAACATTTGCCAGGGAAGGGGGAGAAAAACAAGTTCCTTAAAACCCCTCTTTGGTTAATCAACCCCTCCTCCATACAGAAATACGGTTCAATTGTCACTGAACCAATCTGGATAATTTTAAAGATTATTTTGTCTTTCTCTAATAAACTTGAAGTTAAAAAAAAAATTGTGCTTGGAGAAAATGTTGTCAACCCCACCTACACAGGCCAATTAAAATAAAGGCATTTCCAGCTTGACCAATTAAACACAGGGTTATTAAAAATGTTAAACCAATCACCAGGAGATGGATGGAGGGGAAGATGTGGGAGCTATTTGGGAGATTTTGATAGTTACTAAAGTTACTTGAAACAATATCCATATGAGTTTTGATACCTCAAGTCATGTGATCTGCTTCTGTCAACATGTGGTAGGTTTCATTAATATCATAGATAAAAACCAACTAAATTAGTAAATGTTATCAATTTTGACCACAGAAATATATATTTGTATTTTACAGAAGGCTCTTCCTACTGACAACAAATGAGCAAATAAAATTTTATTTACTTAATTTAATAATGTTTACTTAGAAAACAAAGTTTAGCATTTGGGATAAGGATACCAGTTTAACTTACACAATAACTAATTACTTACACTAGTCTACACTACACACTAAACTAGCAAAACTAAAGCATTCACACATCACAGTATTACAACACATATATTTTTGTACCTATTTTTGCAAACTACAAACAGGTTTGGGACTGGTAGCAGGACTCCCTCTCACTTTCCCATATTATCTTATCCATGCTCTCTTATACTTCTTACATTGAATACTTTCTTGTATACTGTTCTTGGAACTATCGTTCACATTGTTTTAAATTGAAAGGTTTTGTTGTTTCCTAATATAAGAAACTTGACGTATTTCACAATTCTCCTCACACTCCCTAATAATTCCTATTTCCTTTGTCAATATTTTGTCTTGGTCTAGCCAGCCTTTGCTGTGGAGTTGAGCAAGATGTTTGTTGATTAGGTATGTTGGATTCTGCAAACACAGCTGTGACCACTCATGGATGATATACAATAGATATAATGTACTGCGAGTGTAATTGCCTAGATCAGCGTTTCTTAACCAGGGGGCTGTGAAAGATTTTTGGGGGGCTTCGAATAAAGGATTTATCTTACATTTTATATTTCGGAAGAAATAATTCGATGATCATTGTTGTATTTTGTTAGTAACTAAATAATTAAAGATACATAAGTGGTATTATCAGTAAACTTGTTTAACTTCCATATAAGCCTCCGTCCATAATACTCACAGATCATCATATATAAACCACTGGTGTCCATTGTTGCCACACAGTAGACACCAAATATCTTACACCTTCTCTAAATTTTCGTTTTAATTATTTACAAATTAAATTAGAAAAAAAATTACAACTTTAACAAAATAATAACAAACCACACAAAATACAAAGTAATTAATCCTGTCCCAAAATTTCACTCAAACCTGAGTCCGACAGGGCATAAGCCATTAAATGCCTTGGAGCTCGAATTCTCCTTCCTCTGATCTTGAGTCCAATTGACTATTACAGGTGTTGTTGCCAACATTTTCAGAAACATTGGGGACTACTGCTGGCTTTTCATGTGAAAAATCAACAAAACCATAATCCATATTTCCCCCCTTTTTATACCCGGTTCTATTAGTTAACTTTTGACCCACTAAAGTTTCTTTATGTTTGATGAATCTACGCCAAGTAAATTTTCTATTTCTCCTTATTATTATTATTCCACCTGTACTTATATAGTAAGACCTAAACAAAGGACATTTTCCAATTACTCCTTCATTCCAATTACCTCTAGAGTCCTCAATTCTATTCTTATAAAATACAGGATCTCTAATTTGTAATGGTTTCAAAGGTAGAGCTCCATTGTTATAATACTATTCCTGTTTTACATTACTAGTATTCCTATCCACTTGTAATTTTTCATAGTCCACAGAAATGGGAAGTAACTGAGAGTGGGTGCACGGTATCCGAGACTTAAACATTCTTGACATCATTAATTGTGCTGGAAAATATCCTAAATTCTTTACAGGAGACTTTCTATATTCTAACAGGGCATAGTAGACATCCTGATTACTAAGTTTGAACGTCCTTAAAATACTTTTGGTTATACTAAGACCTTTTTCAGCCAATCCATTAGATTGGCTAAATCTAGGACTTGAAAATACTACCCTAAGGTTCCACTTTTTGCAAACTCTAAATAACTATAGCTATTGAATTGATTATCACTGATAAAGATATCAGGAGCACCCAGCCTTGCAAATATAGACTTGAGTCTTGACATGACTGTTTCTATATCTTTACTCTTTATAATATGTAATGCTAACAAATTTGAGAATGAATCATAGCATACTAAGTAAATATAACCCTCAAACTGAAATAAATCACAACCAACACATTCTCAAGGATAGCTTGGTGCCGGATATGGATTCAATAGTTCCTTTACATTATTATTAGATACTGACAAGCATAAATTACATGTGCCAATGAAGTTTTCAATATCGGCACTTATATTTAACTAAAACAAGCATTACCTAGCCCGTTTTTGCAATTCCAAAGTGACATTCATGCAATAAACCAAACATCTGCTGCACCATGGTCCTGGGAATCACTAATCAATTCTCCAAAAATAACAAACCTTCATCTTCTCCTAAATAATCCTTAATATTCCAATACCAAATAAGGCTAACAGGCACATCATTTCTATTGGGTCAGCCGGAATTTACATATTTCTTTAATTCCGACAAGTCCTTATCCCTAGCGGTTGCCTCAATAAATTGTTGCTTTCTTTCTTCAGAGCTATTTAAATCACTGATAATATAGTTACAATGAACAGTGGAAAAAGAATATGAAAATTTGCAACCACATTGGTCAGGTAGGCTCTTAAAAGTGTATCTAATATATACATTTCTTTCCCTGGAATATATGAAATAATTATATTATACTTAAGTAATCTTAACATCAGTCTTTGAAGTCTAGGTGATACTTTATCCATTCCTTTTTTCTTTACAAGATTTACTAATAGACAATCTATCTTGACATGCCAAATTGCCATATGTAAAATTATTAGACTTTTCTAAGGTGACAACGATGGCAAGTAATTTCTTTTCAATCTGTGAGTAGCGCTCATCTGTGTCTGTCAGAGCTCTTGTTGCAAATCCTAGAGGCTGTTCATCCTGTAACAACACCTACCCATTACCACCTTGTGAGCTGTCAGTTTGTATTTCCATTGACCTATTGTTATCATAGAAGTGTAAAACTGGTGCATTAGTAAGCAACTTCTTCAAATTACCAAACTCCTTATTGTGTTCTGGCCCCCAGTTAAAGTCCACATCATTTCTACTCAAATCCCTCAAACTTTTAGTACAAGCAGAAAAGTTAGCCATGAACTTTGATAAAAACTTTGCCATCCCCAAAAAATGCATTCAAGACTTCTTAATTGATGGTATTGGTAGGTCTTATGGCTCTTACTTGATTCAAATCTGGGCGAACCCCTTCTGAACCAATTATAAAGTCCATAAACTTCACGCTAGGCAGTCTAAATTGCAACTTTTCCTGATTAAATTTAACACCACACCTTCTAGCTCTTTCAAACACTTTGAGCAAGATTGCATCATGTTCATTTCCATCCTTAGCTGCTATAATCAAGTCATCAAAATATAGAAAAACTCCTTCTATATCTCCAAAAATATCAATGCATCGTTTCATAAGAATTTTAAAAGCACAAGATATTCCAAAACACACCTTATTCCATCTCCAGCGACCATATGGAGAGTGAAATGTGGTTAAATATGATGAGATGATTCCTCATCAAATTCCATATGCCAAAACCATTGCTTGATATCCAATACAATGAACACAATATTATTCCTTAGTAGACTTGTTTTAATTTCTTCAATAGTAAGAATAATATATTGGGGCCGCTTAATTGCCCCATTCAAATTTTTTGGGTCCAAACATAACATCTTCATTTGGTTTACCTACATAAATTACATTTGACACTCATTCCGTTGATTTGTCCACTCAAGAAATAATTCCTTCTTTCTCCAAATCAAATAACACTCTTTTTAATTTCAACTTAATCTTTAGTGGGAACCTGCGCAGTATTTCCACTACTGGGCACACTTACTGATCAGTGTAAATTTTAGTTTTACTTTGAGCTTTCCCTAGACCACTAAATTTATCAATTAGATTATCAGTTTTCAAAGCAAACTTTTTTTGATTAAGTTCAGGGCCAAGCATGCTCTCAATCCTATTAAACATTCAACATTATCAGATAGTACTTCAAAGTTAATTGAAACATAATGGTTGCTACCCTTGATATCGAATTGAACTCTACCTATAGGTTTTAATAAAGTCCCATTACCATAGGGGGATAAAATCGTTTGAGTATGCACTAATTTAGGAGCAGGGACAATTTTCTTTACCAGGCTTAAGCTAATTACATTTGCTTCTGCCCCCGTATTCACTTTAGCCTTAAACAATGTTAAATGTTCCATTAAGTTTGAGGTTAACATACCAAGCTGGATGCTCATCACCATCTTCTCACCAATACTCGTGACTTTCCAATGTATTGACTCCTGTGACTTTAATTGGGCACATACTTGCAAAGTGATTTTTACTTTTGCAAGAAAAACATTCTTTACTATAAGCTGGACAGTTTTTATACTGATAGCAAGTCCCACACCTACTACAACCAGCGCCTCTGCTGTTAACTTGAGTTTTCCTATTGTAGCTTGATAAAGAAGCCTTTCTTATATGTTCTTGGGAAGTCTTCTCTATATGTCGATTTAATGTACTGTTACCGTATCAATTGTCACGTTTTGAGACGACCTAGTATAAAAATCATCAATGTCCTCTGTTTGTCTTCTAGATGTGTCTGTGGCACGGTAAAAATCCTCTGCTCTTTTCAAGGACAAGTCTGCATCTCTAAACATAATTTTCTCTTTCAACTAGGATCTTTGATTCCCATCACAATACAATCTCTGACCATAGTCTCTAATTGATCGCCATATTCACACTTGCTAGCTTGGTTTTTCAATCTTGTAACAAATGAATCTACAGATTTGCCTACCTTCTTTGATATATTATAAAATACATATCTTTCATATATCATGTTTTTCTTTGGACTACAGTAGCCGTCAAATGACTTCAAAACATCTTCAAACTTAGGCACATTTATTAAATCAGAGTTATTGTAAACATTCAAACCTCCATCTCCCACAGTCGACACAAGGATACCAATTTTTACTTCATCCTCTACTTTTGTTAACCTGGCCGCTTGTAAATAAAACATTAATTTTTGCTTATATTGTTTCCACTGGTCTGCTAAGTCGGTTGCCTCAAAGTTTATTGACGTTGGAAGGGTAAACACGTTCATATTAACTTTCAACACCATGTTATATTGTGTTAGTAACTAAATAATTAAAGATACATAAGTGGCGTTATCAGTAAAATTGTTAAACTTCCACATAAGCCTCCAACCATAATACACACAGATCGTATTATAGTGCACAGCTCTTCATACATAAACCATTGGTGTCCAATGTTGCCACACAGTAGACACCAAATATCTTACAATCATAAGCATTTAAGTACAGTAGACTCTTGATCTTCTAAAGAAATGGAGGGGAGAGGAGGCACAGATAAAGGTGGGGAGTTTGATTTTCCATATAATGTTTATTTATTATCTAGGCGCCACTGCGACCAGACTCGACTGGACTTGACATAATCTGCCGACCTGAGTCAGGTCGTGTACGGTCCCAATTGGAAAACTAATTTGACTATGTTTCACCCACCTCTCTTAACAACACTATCTCCAGCACGTGAGCAGTTGTCTACCTACAGTACGTCTACCATTTTCATATTTAAAATTTTATTTTATGTACAAATTTAAAGTACTTACAGTTCTATTTAAAGTGTGTCAATATTCTTCTTAAAAATAAGTTATTGAATATTAAAACTTAATTTTAAAACCGTTATAATATTATTAAAATAATTTAAAATGTCTTTGGAAGAGCAACTTGTATGACACAAGTAAGAAGAATTTTTGCAACGCCAGGATGAAACACAAAATTTGGGATGAAATATCAGCTATACTGAACATCAAATCTGGCGAATAAAATATAATTTGTATAACTTACATTTTTATTTCTATTTTGTACAGTAAAATAATTTTTCATATTTTTTTTTAAAGAGAATCATCATTTTACTTTGCTTGCTTTAGTAACATGCATAATCTGAACAATATAAATTACATCTTCTTGGTTTTTATTTATTCCCTTCTTATTTGGTATAAGCTTTGGTCTTTCACTATGATGACATGTTTATGTGATGTTATTTATTATAAAGATGATTAATTTAAATTCATACTATCGTAAAGTTTGTGAAATTTTGAAATGTTATTTGGAAGAAACTTTATGTGAGATGATTTGGTTAGTCGAAAGTAGTTTTTAAACTGCCCATTTGTCAAAGATTTTATTAATGTATGAAACTTGCCTAACACATTTCTTTCTTCCACAGATGTATTTATCCATGTTCTCTTCCTTTTCGATAGCAGTAATGCACAACAATCCAAAAAATCTGAATCTGAATCGGATTCAGAACTTAAATCCAATAACTGTTGCCCATAATTCATATTATTCTGAGAGAAATACAGAATAAACTGAGATGTTTTAGACTACACAGTCAACTCAAGTCTGTTCACTGTGGCGCATATCCGCATTAGTCCGGTTAAGTCAAGTCATGTCCAGTCATGTAAAGTAAAGACTAGTCCGGTGGCTGTGGCGCCCTACCTTAATACAAATAATCCCTATCTGTTTACCATCGCCATTCAAAACGAGCTGCCCTTTGTTTCTACTTATTTATGTTAACAGGGATTTTCCACAATGATAAATATTAAAACAAAGCAGCAAAATCGACTATGAACAACTCCTGCATGAATATAGCATTAAGTAATACAACTGAAACAAGAATAGACAAATTAGTGGAAAGTATTCAACAGTAGAGGTCCCATTAAATTCAATTAGTTAGATTAATTCCTGTTTTTTTTTAATTTGTTTGTTACTATAATCAGTAAATAAAGCCACTATTATAGAATACATTTTAATGATTAATATGTTAGTAAAAACCAGGCGGCAGCAAAAATATTTTAGGCTATTTTGGGGGCTGTGAGTAATAAAAGGTTAAGAATCATTGGTCTATATTACAAACAACATTATTAAATGATTTACAAAGTATTGTTAAATATTAATTATTGGATAAAGTTCATAGCCACAAAATGATTTATAACTACATACTTACAAGTTTGAATTCTGGGAATTACTACCTCAAATATATTTGGTTGTTTTCTTTTTAGTATCCCAATTGCCTCTGGAATTATTTCTTAAAGAGTAAATCCAAAAGAAAAGCTATTGACAGTAGGAATGAAACTTAAGATAGGTTGATTGATGCCTGATTTAGTTTTATTCATTTAAAATAAATTACAAGACATATTTTGTTAAAATGAAGCATTGGATCAAGATTACAGTTTTCTTTTACTTAAATGATGGGCTTTATGTTTTAAGAGTCCTTGTATATCTTTTAAACCTAACCTAACATGTATCAAACATGACTGAGGAAAAATGAAATTAATTTATGTTTGAATCAGATAAGAAATAAAAGTATTAAGTATATAATATTCTGACAAACTTTTTTTTAAATATATTGTATAGGCAACATTTTCTATCATTGTATTCAATAAAATATATATAAATGACTTATTTAACACATTATCAATTTGTACCTTTATTTCATAGTTATAGCACATGCCAATAGCTATTGATTGATCCATGTTAATTAAAATTTGACTAATGTAACATAAATGATACATCTTTATATGCGAATAATATAATTTTATTTGTACTATACATGATGTAACATATACTCCATTCACGGTAGGAATAACTCTGAAAGGTCTTTTTTCCTATCAATATCCCACTATATAATAGATTTCTGGTAGAGAAAAAGGCCTTTCAGAAAACAATTCCTACAGTGAACGGACTTTACATGTTGGCCTCTAAATAATATATTGAATGTTTGATTTGAGTAAATGAGACCATTTTTTTCCCACCTTAAATTTTTCTTAGTAGTGTGCAAGACTAATTCTAAGTTTAGAGAAAAAATAATACATGATTTAAAAATATAAATATATATATTGTCATAATATAACACATCACTTTTGTGTTAGATTGGATTGCCATTGATCGGAATATTGGGGTTTGAATCCTGGTTGGATATACTAAGGGTGTTTTTCCTAAATAGTTTCACTCTCCCTTCATGCAAATACAGGTATTTAGGTACTTTTCCTCTAAAATTCTATATTCCTTGTATTTATATCACTAGTGTAATTAATATACTGTATGTAAATAGCTCAAAAGGCTCTAAGATGCAGTATATATATTTTTTTAAATACCCATTTTAATGAGCTGTTCATGAACCCTTTTGAACTCTTGCCATCTAAAGTTTTTTTTAGCACTGCATCTTATTACTCATTCTGGTTATATGCTTATATACTAATTATGTTAAGGGTTTTATGGATAAGAAAGGCTATATCTATAGGAAGTGTACCCACATTTGTGTGGAGGGAGATTGAAAAACCATTTAGGAAAAACACCCGCCTCGGTGGCGTAGTTGGCTAACACGCTTGTCGTGTTGAAGCTCGACTTCTGAGGACGGGGAGATCGAGGTTCGAATCTCGGTCGGGTGAACTGGGGGTGGTTTTTACCTAAATGGTTTTCCACTCTCCCTCCACGCAAATTCGGGTTTATTTCTTATAATTCAACCTTCCCAATTCATAATCCATTAGCGTAATTAGTACTTAAAGCGTATAACCCGAACGGGTAGTAAGATGCGGTGCTAAATATATTATATTTAGGAAAAACCACTTTCAGTATGCTCATCCAAGATTAGAACCTCAATCTCCCCTTCATCAGCATTCTAGTCTTCTGTGAGAGTAACACCTAATACCATGCAGCCACTGAAGCGGGTGTCATCTATAGTTTCTTTGCCCCATTCCCACTCTTTAATATACATAGATCAATAAACTTTGAACAGATCATCTGTGACCTCTGTGCGTCCAACCACTGGCGCAGCCAGAATTTGTTTAGGGGGAGGGTTAGTCTCACTGACCAACTAAGCGAGTCCATTGGTTTTTCCCGTGAAAAAATTTGAAAATGAATTTACTGCATTTACTGCAAAGTGTAAATGCATCAAAAGAACTACAATAGTATCCAAATTCATTTAAAATTTATAAAAATGCTCATAGTTCTTTAATTATTATGACTATTAAGTTTTTATGAACACATTTTTATCTATGCATACTGCTAGAATATACAAACATGCATGTTTATATAAGTTGTATTTTGGAAATTTGATTTATAAAATTATTTTATGAACTAAAATTTCAAAATTCAAATAAGCAACTTGCACTTTAAAACTTGGTGCACATTAATATATTAGTTTGAGATTTATAAAGTGACATTGAACTAAATAAATCCATGTATTTGATATAGTAAGAAATTAGCAAGATTAAATATTTTAATGTGAAACACAATTCTTGTTTTTTTTATTTAAATACAAGTATTAGGTTTGCTTTTTATAGCATCATACTTCAAGGTAACATTATTACACTATCATTATTTAACTAGTATGTATAACAAAACTGTCTATAAAAATTGAAAATATATCATTAGCACTGACAAGATCATTAAGAATTAATATAATAATTTAGTAGGTCTAGGAATAAATATGACTAACAAAGTGGAGGCTCAAATTATGTGTTCATAATTAAGACTAATTTGACCTTTGAGGGGTGAAAAAGTCAGATTACAGGACGTGAAAGTAGGTGGAAGTTCAAGTGATCTAGAACAACTATGGTATAATCCAGAGAAAATAATAATAATAATAATAATAAAATGACATGTTTCATTGCTAATTAATTGAGCATAAAATTACAAAGAAGAGGAAAATAAAGCGGGGTCCTCTTGATGCAATGTGGTAATAATGTAAGTCTACACACATTTACTTTAGATTAAAGATAAATTAAATGAAAAGGAGCCTGTTTCATATCAACTCTCTCTCAAATACTCCTCACGAGGGGCTTTTGACAGGTTGGTATTAATCTTGTCTGGTTGTTTATTATTTTTATACTTAAAATGTATGCACTAAATTTAAGAGAAGGCATCATTTGTATCTTTCATATCCTTTGTTAAATTGGTTTTATATTATTATTATTATTATTATTATTATTATTATTATATTTATTTATCACCGCGTTTTACTACGGTTTTATATTAGAATTCTTATATGCGTGGAGTACAATAGTCAAAAGCTCAATTTGAAATTTATTTTAGCCTGTGAAAATATATTAAACCTCCTATAAAGATAAAATTGACATCAATATTTTATTGTAACCAAATTGCTGAGATGATTGATTCAAAGTAGAATTTTAAGTAATTTAACTGTAGTGTCAAAATTTGTACTGTCCATATGTTGTTATTGCTTAGTGCAACTAATATTCTAAGTTCATGCTATTGTATAGCCACCAGTGAGTGGTGTATTCAGGAGTGACCGCTTCTAGGTCCAAAGTATGTTTTGCTCCCTCCTATTTGCCAGAACCGAGGGTGGTACCTGACCAGCACATACTTTAAACATCACAACAATAGTGAAAGCTCCAAAAAAATTGTACAGATATATAAGATTATGTTTACTGAGGGGATATAATAGTTTTATTAATATTGTTTTGAAAATAATTTATTGGCTACATAGACTACAAAATTACTCAAATTTAAATTATATTTGAGTTAAATTATGCATATTGCATTCCTAGCAACTGTGTCATTATCAAAAGTACAATTTTAAAATTTGAGGCTACCCCTTTCCTAATGTAGTTTTAAGCTAAAGCTTGCAATTTTACAACAAAACTATGGTCTATGACTATGAACTGCGACCATGAATACACAACTAACCCATCTAAAGTCAATGAACTGCTAAGTAACTATTATAAAGAGTAGTAAAATGTCAACAGCTGAAAAGTGCACAACTTGCTTTCTTTTTTTGTCATCGTGATGAATGAGAGGCAAGTAAAACAGAACAAAGACCGAGCAGCTCATCAGACCACACAGTCTGATGTTTCTTTGTTGTCTACTTCTTTATTCTGGGGAAAGTTTTGACACCCTTCAAAATTGGCTGTTGTAAATACAGTACTATTTTCCCCACTCTTGAGTTCACCAATATTACTTTTCAAATGTTTTTTGTTTATTGGCTTCATTAAGATTTATTTTTTAGATCAGGGTTGCCTTGGTTTCTTTGTAGGCTGCTTCTTGTACCATGTCCATTTTTATAAAATACTGTTGCCTTTAATGTTAGCTTCAAAAATGTTTTTGTTTCAAATATTCCAAGGAACTATGGTATCACAATAGACAACCTAGATTAGAATTTGTTTAATGTGTTGATAATCTCATATTAGGCTATTCCATTTTCTACTCAAAACATTCTGAAATATGCTCATAGTAATATTTTTTTCTTTTTCTTAATACTAGTGTATAACTGTCACAAATGTGTGTTTATAAGGAGTGCTGTATTCTCTACTTAGGTATAGTCATACAGGCTATGAGCTTCATAATGGACACTCCTGAGTTTGTGGCGAACCACCCCTTCCTTTTCTGGCTGCGAGACAAGTCAATGAATGCGACATTGTTCTTGGGACGCTACATAGAACCACAATAGACAAATTATTGTGTCAACATTGCACCAGCTGAGAACACACAGATCTTGATTGAGGTATTGTTTAGGGAGGTTTTCTCAATGTTGAAATTTGTCTCTATTTGTTTCTTTCTGCCTGCCTGTAAAGGCTATACACATCTAATTACACTCATTTAGTAAGGATGAGGAAGATAGTATTTAGAATAGATGCGTCCAGTGCTATAACTAGGCCAGGGCAACCGAGGCAGTGTCCCCGGAATTTGCACTTGAGGGGAGGACCCCAACCACTGAAGACCTAAAAAATTTCTTTTCGTTTGATGACAAGAGTGAAAAAAATGAAGAATGTTAAATAATTGGCTGATTTGTTAATAATCGACAATGCTTCACTATCTTCAAGTTATCCTGATGTATGCACAGCATGTTTAATGTATTTAACAGTTCCATTGAATGTAGCTAAGGCAGAATGATCATTCTCAAAATTGAAGGTGATCAAAAACTATCTGTGTAGCTCAATAGGACAGGAGCTAATAAGTGGTTTGGCTTTGCTGTCCATCGAAAATGAGAGCTTAGAATATAGAGTTTAGAAAGAATACAGATGATTTTGCATCATTAAAAACAAGGAATAAAAGGTTCAAATTTTAGTCACCTGAAGAATTTATTAGGATACCTACTGTAAATAGAGGTGTTTTTTTTAGTTTATTGCAATACAATATTCCTCTAATTATGATATAAAACAGTTACTCAAATTTATTATAACTCATGCAGGTACCTATACCCATGCCATATTTATTTAATGCACTGAGAAAAATAGGTCCCAAAATAACTATCCATATTATTATTTAGACAATCTGTGATCATAAATTTAAATTGCTCTAGTCTGGATCATAAACATATTTAACAATCCAGATTGTAAACCTTAGGATTTAGATCATCAGTTTTAGAATCTCTACCATAAAATCAACGATTTACTAATTAACAATTTAGATTGTACAGTCCGAATTGTAGATTTAACAATATATTTTTCTCAGCATAGGAAACTAATATTTAAGGAACTGCTGAGTGCTACACCTATATGAAATATTTTCTTATAGGGGGCCACACTTCCATGATCTGCCTCGAGGCCCCAGAGTACTACGTTACGGCACTGGATACATCCACATTTATGTGAAGGGAGTGTGGAAAACTATTTAAGAAAAAACTTCACACCTGACCAGGGTTTAAACCTCAATTTATTTTCCATCACTCTTCAGCAAACCATACTAGATTAGCTTCAACATTTGTCTTTGTGCCCAACAGTGAAGGTAATACAGTGAAATCTCCCTTAGCAAACTCCTCAGAATAGCAGATTCTTCTTTACAATGGAAAGTTTAAATTTCCCCCACAAAATATTAGATTTTACAGTGAAACAACTTCTAATATTGGATTCTAACACTGCTATGAAACATATTTATGCATATAAATCTCCTAACAGTGGAGAAAAATTGAAAACTCTAGTTTATATGCAGTATTTATTTTAAGAATGTTAGGAATGGCACTGTTTCATGTAAAGTGTAAGCAGTCCCGCCTCCCTCCTCTAGGGAAAGTTTATAAAATAGCCTATATAGTAATGACTATAGTATTTCAAGGTCATACCTCCCTCTTCAACTGAGCCTTTCGCGAGGGTTATTCCATCAATTTAGTCTGTGCTTGTGTACACTCAAGCTTACAGTACAGAAGGCCTACTGTTCACATTTTACTTAATGGGCTTATTGTTTTGTTTATAATGCAATCTGTACATTAAGCTACATACAATATTTAATTTTTAGCTACATACAATATTTTACTGTGGGTTTCAGGAATGTCATTGTCTTGTGTGAAGTTTGAGTAGTCCCGCCTTCTCCCCCTAGGCAGAGTTTCTAATGACTACGGTATTTCAAAGTAGTACCTTTCACTCTTTCCGAGCTATCAGTGGTCCAGCAGTTTAGTCTGTGCTCGTGGGCACATATATAGTACAGAAGTCCTATGGTTAAAATTACCTTTTATTTCGCACCCTACATAACAGAAATAAGGGCGTGGGGTGCAAGTTAACACAGCAGAGATATCTTGAGCAGATACGATTTTATTAATAATGACAGTAAACATAATATAAGCAAAACAATAGCAGATTATAAGATTTTGGTTTTCTCGTAGACAGGCGGCATAGCGGCATAGCTACTAACTTAACACACAGACTATGACCAAACCTAAAGAAAATACTGATCCATATGCCCATTAAAGAAAACTCTGGCAACTCATACAAAAGGTAGGAGTATGCTAACAATATATATACATATATAAGAGCTCCCTCTGGTTATGTGGTTTAACAAGTCATATAATTCTTAGAGACTGGTGGCATTATACCTGCCAGCTCGCTGTTCATAGTAAAGATGTGGCAGGCCATCATCACCCAGCCAACAAGCACATGCAAAACTGAGGTTACCTATAGGCTTTATACAAAACACATTATTAAAGATTCTAACACGACAAGCTCAAATTGAGCTGCAATTACCATAACGCTTCAAACCAATATACCTAACAAATAACCAAGGGTAGATCCCCCGGGAGCCTAGCCAGTTACAGACCTACTACTAGTACTCATGACTTAAACAACTCGCAACTCTATACTATGTTGCATGCTCTAATAGCAGTGAGTCCTTGCGCGCTTCTCTCCGGTGTACCTCGATCAAACATATTATAATCGGCCCATGAGCAGCGTGAACTTCCTGGTGAACATACCCAACACGAGCCAGCAGCAAACTAGTGGGAGTGTACCGGCATGGTAGCCGTGATGAACCGGCTACGTCCCAGCAGCAAATGGTAGGAGATTACCAGCATGAAATTATCAGCCACGTACCAGCACACTTCCAGTAAGCGAGTACCAGCAAGGTACCAGTGATGAACCAGCACCGTACCAGCAGAGAGATTATCAGCCACGTACCAGCACGCTTCCAATGAGCGAATGCCAGCAAGGTACCTGTGATGAACCAGCACCGTACCAGCTGGAGAATATCAGCACCGTACCAGCAGTAGATTATCAGACATGTACCAGCACGCTTATAGTGAGCGAGTGCCAGCAAGGTACCAGTGATGAACCAGCAGGAGAATATCAGCACCGTACCAGCAGGAGATTATCAGCCACGTACCAGCACGCTTCCAATGAGCGAATGCCAGCAAGGTACCAGTTATGAACCAGCACCATACCAGCTGGAGAATATCAGCACCGTACCAGCAGTAGATTATCAGCCATGTACCAGCACGCTTCCAGTGAGCGAGTGCCAGCAAGGTACCAGTGATGAACCAGCACCATACCAGCAGGAGGATATCAGCAACGTACCAGCAAGAACCAGGCTTCAACAGTTGTAGACAATTTATCAAGGCACGTGTGATGAGGGCTAACTGCTTTGGTCCCAAGGTTGCCATCCTAGCGATGCCATGGTCACTATGCAGGGCAGCGACTATCCGCTGTATAACAGGAGAACACTGCCAACATTTAAAGACCGTAGAATAATAGGTCTAAGACGAAGTGTCTTTCCCCAGTGTTGATTGTAGAATACTATATCTAACACTCTTTTAGAACAGTCGCCTAACACTCCCAGATGGAAACTAAAGAAAAGGGAGATAGGAGGGCTGGAAAGTAGAGCCGGACAGATTCGGGAAGAGTGCGCATGAGCAGCCATCGAAGAAAGAGGAAGGGGAAAGAAGATATATGAACGTCAGATATTACCTCTCTTCCGAGGAAGGGGAAATTGGCACGCACGAGCAATTAATAGAGGCTCGTTAAGGATTACAGAAGATAATTAGAATTATATGCGCCAGAAAAAGGTTACATACCAGTACACTTGTGTGAGCTAACTGACGTTAGCTCGGCACAATTTGTGTATTGTTCTCTATTTTATGACTTATTCAGAGTATGCCTCACCAATTATTTATACGCTACTCATAATTATTCTGCATACAGCACTGTGCAGTATAGCATTTAGATTGTTGTAGTTAATATCCACAGTATATAAGTTCATATAGAGCTCAAGCATTATGATTTAAAAAAGTATTTTTCTAAATAAAAGACACGTCCTGGTAACGGACTTTCTTTTTATCCTTGAGGATGCCCATTATTAAGAGATTTCACTTTAAAAGTAAGAATGAGAGATTGTTTTGGTTTATAGAGGAAGTAGTTAAAATTATTTCAAGAGAACTGTTGGTGTCAGCTATTATTATTTTTCTCTCCATTTTTTTTAACGTTCCCTACTATTTCATTCATCTTCTACTTATAGCTTTTCCATTTTTAATTATATTTTTATCTACAGTTTTCAGAGTTAAGACTTCATTCTTGAAAGTCACTTCTATTCAGATTTTTTGATCACTTTTGAATTTTTCCAGGCAGAAGTGACCTGGATAATTTGAACCAAAATTCGAGGTTCTTCTATTTTAGCTGTCCTTCGGGATGAGTTTTAAATCTGTGATACTCAAATTGTAAATTTAAATTCAAGAGATAAAAATGGGGTGCACAAGGCATTTGATGTCATTAAGAGGAACCCCAATGCCTGCAAAAGCATCGAAACTCTTGGTGGAAGGATCCCAATAATTATTCTCTCCCCACCAAGATTTTAAATTGGCACTGGATTTTTTCAACAATTTTTCACAGAGCCATTTTTATGAGTGAGTGTGTCACTAATAGGCCTATTATCTAAATTGTATCGCCCAGCAATATCAACCACCAGTGAGCTAAAACTATTTTAATATCATCTACAAGAACTCATCCACATAAATCAACAGTATTTTTATCGTTTAATTCTTCAAGATATTTATTTTACCTATTCTATGTACACCCAGAAGTCCTGAGATTATATGATTTTATGTGCATATTTTCAAGTATTATTAATAATATAATTTCATGTCTAGTTGGTTGAAATAAAAAATATAATTTTATTTTTACACATAAGCTATGAATGCTTGAAAAAGTTCATTTATAAACATTAATAAGCTCATCTAAAAGAACTCATCATTTTTTTAGTCAACCATAACTTGTACTGAGTGAAAAACATTTTACATTGCATTCAATTAAATATAATTTTTTATCCCTATACTTTGGAATAGTTCTGACTATTATTGGCTCCATTAAAAATATTTGAGTTTCATTCTTTAATTAAGTCTAAAGGAAATAATGGTTAACCACAATGTGATTAGTATAATCCTTTCAACTTGATTGTGTTTGCTTGGATTTTACATGCTGTTCAAAACAACCATAAACCATTTCCAGTATTGATAAATTTTCAATGTGAGGTTTATTTAAATATTTCTAGTTTGGACTTTGGTTGATATTTTATATAAATTTGATCTTATATTAAAGTGAATATACATCAACTGCGACTAAAGAATCCCATAATGTATTCCAGAATCAACATTTTAAATGAAGTATCTGATTGCTTTCCTTTCTTGGTGGATGCTCCATATGTGGAATGTATATTGAGTGATGGTGAGGGATGTATCTTAAAATACATGGACAGAATATTAACCTCGTGGCCTTGGTTAAATGAAACAGATCAAGTGCTGAAAGCTAATAATGCATGTACAAGGCTGGATGACTTGACTGTTCCTTTGAACTTATCCGGGAGTTGCACCAATACAACTGGGAATAACAATTTCTTTGATTTTGACTGCCTGAGAACATTTTTGATAGTTCAATTAAATTCAAGTCTGGGTTTAATGAAAAACGTTCAATATTATCAACAGTTGGTGTGTTAATCAACATATTGGTATTCATATATGGAACATTGTTTAGTATATTATAGCTAGGAATTTTTAGCCTACATCGTTCACTATGGACATTACCTAATTTGTATATGATCAACACAGTATTGGCTGATCAACTGTTGATATTTGTCTTTCTTTCATTGCAGACAACTTATACCTTGTTAGATGATTGGATTTTTAGTGAAGCTCTCTGCAAAATTTTCAATGCAAGTTTTTTTCTTTTCACACTTGTGACCGTGTACACTACAGCTCTTATTAGTGTGGAAAGATACCGCATTGTTGTCAGCAGCTTGAATGTTCGTAATTCTCAAGGAACCTGGAATGGAGCAGTGATTATAACCGTAGCTATTTGGGGGCTAGCATTGGTTCTCACTAGTGTTTTATTATTTACCTCGCTTATACATGGTGATGAGTGTATCTATGTGGGTCTCGAGTCATTT
Organism: Timema californicum; assembly: GCA_902141385.1. Lineage (NCBI taxonomy): Eukaryota > Metazoa > Arthropoda > Insecta > Phasmatodea > Timematidae > Timema > Timema californicum. The sequence continues at coordinate 115,700 of CABFOW010000684.1, forward strand.
AATTCAGATAATGTGTTCTTAGTGTTAATGCTGGAGATTATTATTTTATTTGTTTTGCCTTTGTTGGTGATAGGTTTATTCTCAATAATAATAATATGTTTCAAGATTCGAGCCAGTGCTAAGAATATTCCTGGAGAAACAAAGTGTATAAGCATAATCAAAGCCCGAAATAAAACTGCCACTCTATTAATTATCTTGATTGAAATGTTCCTCATATGTCACTCGCTAATCAATGTTCTCAAGATAATCATTTTTGTGTGTGTTGAGTTTAATATGTCTTTAGAATCTTATTATTGGCTGGGTGAGTTGATACTACTAGCAAATTGTTTAAGGAACTTACATTCTTGTGTCAACTTCGCCCTTCTATTCACCATGAGCTCATCTTTCCGTGAGATTATTAAACTATCAAAAACTAAAATAAAATAAAAATTAAGCTATATTAAAAGCATATACATTGGGAGTTTGACATACTATATTTGTGGTATTTTTTATTATTCAAACAAATAAGTTTTGTCAAGTTCAAGTGAAATGAAAGCAAAATGCTGTCAATTGCTATCAAGAAGAGTTGAACTAAATTTTATTGTAATGAATGGCATGCAATTTCCCAAATACATGTTATACCAGCCCAAGGTATGGCTTTTAATTATAAACAAAATTTATTTAAAATTTACAGTCTCTCTTTATTATTCTAAGCTGATCTACAAGAATGAGTACTGCGTAGATACCATTTTCACAGCAAAGCGATAAACCATGAACCAGGTACAGTATAGTAAAAACCTTTGGGATTTATCATTAAAGGTTTATGCCCAGTAAATCTTTTTATAACGTTGTGTTATGTTCCTGAGAAATGCAACTTTTTAGAAAACAACTTTATAAAAGTTATGTTTTCCGATAAGAATCAATGTTAAGTGTAGGAGTTAGGTTCCAAGGCCACCCAAAATACTTACAAATACATGTATCATATCGCGGAAACAGCTCAGGGCAGAAATACATTTAATTTCGGGACGTGGATGGGACTTGCTGGCTCACAACTCATAATCATATCCCCCTCATGTGTCACCATGGCGGCCACTGGTTGAAAGAATGCGCTGATAGTTGGCTGCTTAGCGGCACGTTTCTTTTCTTTGTAAATTTCCTGGTAACATGTAAGACCCTCCATGACAGTCCTGTGCACTCTCGCGCTGCATTCTACATCAGGGTCTTCATCGGCCAACATTTGAAATCCTTCTTGAATGCGGTCAAATGCAGTAGCCATGCTCTTTGTAGTAAGTGTGCGTGGAGGTTTGTCCTCTTCGCTGTCAGATTCAAGGTTTGGATTTTGGGCCAGCTCTTGTAGCTCCTCGTTACTGAGATCCTCAATCTCGGCGTCCACCACCTCTTCTATGTTCTCCATTTCCAGATTCTGAAAGCCTGCTTCGCGGGCAATGTTGAGGAGGTTTGTGTTTGCACTTGGCACAATCTCTTCAAATCCTTTAAAATCTGTAACGCATTCAGGCCATAGATTTCGCCACACCACGTTGAGGCACGTATTGGAAACCTCTTTCCAAGCCATGGATATGTTGTTAATGGTGTTAAAGAGATTGTAGTTTCGCCAGTACTCCTTGATGCTGGTCTTGTCTTCAGCATCTTTAGCTGCGACAAGTTGCTCAAACGCACGCCGCAAGTAGTCCCACTTGAAAGTGGCAATCACACCTTGGTCCATTGGTTGCATTAGAGCCGTCGTATTGGGAGGGAGGAAAACAATCTTCACATGCTCGTCCAAGTCAGGAATGTCATGAGGATGTGAAGGAGAATTATATATGAGGAGGAGAATTCTGAAATCTGAATTCTCCTTCACACAGTACCTCTTCCATGCGGGTATTGCGTAGACTTTCAACCATTCACAGAACATAGAACTAGTTATCCATGCCTTTTTATTGGCTTTGTAAATAATAGGAAGGTGCTCCTTCGTCTTTCCTTTCAAAGCCCGTGGATTCTCTGATCTGGCAATCAGGAGTGGCTTCATCTGGTTGTCACCAGATGCATTCCCACCTAGCAACAGTGTGATACAATCTTTCGCAGCTTTAAAACCGGGTGCTGTATTTTTTTCCTGTGAAATGTAAGCTCTGGCAGGCATACGTTCCCAAAACAGTCCGGTCTCGTCAACATTAAAAAACTTGATTTAGTGAGTATCCGCCGTTTTCAATGATGTTTTGAAGTTCGACAACAAAGGCTTCCGCCGAAATGTTGTCAAAACTTGCAGCTTCACCAGTCATTTTAATAGTATGAAATTTGTACCGGTGCTTAAAACCATCAAACCACCCTCGGCTGGCACTGAAAGATACTTCTTTAGAGCCTTTGCCGTCTTTAGGCTTTAACACGTCATGATATAAAGAATTAGCTTTACTCTGAACAATGGCTAAAGTAACTGGGCACTACTTTGGTTTTGAGATTCAATCCACAACGAAAGCATTCTCTCCATCCTTTCAATGCGTTGTTTCTTGTACGCCTGACCTTTGTCACACTGAGCCCTGAAAAGTTTTCCACGCTGCACTTAATTTTTACGGCATTTTTCCCTATAGTGCGAATAGTAGTTGCATGTAGGCCTAAAGTTGCAGCAATGTATACACCGCGCTGACTGGATTCGAGTCGCTGTATTACGTCCATTTTAACAGCCCGACTAGGGATGGGTTGTGAAATCACAATCTGCTCCTTTGTCACTACTCTTCTGACGTCACATTCACAACCTGTTCCTGACAGACGAAAGGAGCTTTTCCTTTTTGTCACTTGTCTACGGATCAAATACACGCTGTATCAGGTCCGGAGTAAACTTATTCCTCGTCTCTTTATCACAAGCAGCGCTGGAACAGATCCAAAGTTGCCTTTTCCTCGTCTATGGCACAGACAGCGCTAGCGCTGTAACAGGTCCAGGGCAACCTTGTTCCTTTATGCTCTGGAGTGTTTTGAAGCAGTCGTACAGTAGAAAGGAAGTGGATGCTTTGTGTTCTTGTCACAGCGCTGAGATCAGGTCCGGATCAACCTTATCTATTATGTAGGCCTAGCTTAGAGTTGGTTTGGGGAGTCACAAATGAGTTTAGAAGGGGAAAGCTTTTGTAGTACAAAAAATTTCCGCAATACAAGCACAGTATGTAATGTATTATCACAATAAATTGTTACGTTGATGAGTGACATTGAAGGGACCCACTTGGTGATCAAATGATTTTAAGGCAAGGGTCAGCAATCTACCGACTGACTGATTTAATCTAGCCCACAAAGTATTTAGCGAACAAACAATTTGTTTAAAAAATGAACTTAATTGCTAACTACTAATTGGTAAATGTAAAACTGAATTTTTATTTTTGCTCCCTTTTTTCTTACTTTTTTCATATTAGCCAAACATTTTTTTTAAACCCATAAAGCCCACGATATCAAAAAGGTTTCCAGCCTCTGGTCTCTGGCTTCACTCTCACCCTAGACTGGACTGCCGATGACAGGGAGATTGAGGTTCAATTCCGGTTGGGTGCATTGAGGGGGATTTTTCGTAAACGTTTTCAACTCTCATTCCAAACAAATGTGGGTGCACTTCCTCTATAATGAACCATCTTCATCCCTAACACATTGGCGTGATTGGTATAAATGCATATAACCCGAACGGGCAGTAGACGCGGTGCTAAAAAAAACTAGGCTGGGAGTAGATACGAATTCTGTCACTGTGACAAAAAAGTAGCAGGTCCAGTGGTGAAGCAATAACAGATTGCTCCTGCTCCACTAAAGGAGCAGTTTTTCCCATCTCTAATAAAATCTACAAGGAAAGCTATACATAAGTTCGTATGCACTATGTTTGAGCAAAACTGCTTAGCTTGCACCATCTTAAGTGTTGCCAGCTCAGTAATGCTGAAAGTCTCTAAATCCTGTGCAAAAAGTCTCAATTTTCAAGTAAAATATTCTAAATTTAAAATACTGTAGAAATACAAAATATATTTTTTCGCGTAAAAATACCCATTTATATTATTATTATTAACGGGCGGCTTGTTGTTTGGAAGGGAGGAGGGGGAAGAACATTTCTGACATGAGCTGCCTGCATTACTCATAGGCTTAGCACGCACTGCGATTAAACGCACTCGGTTTTGGAATAGCTGAAAACGCCAAACCGCGTGCAAACACGCACTGCGGCTGGCGTTTACTCGATTTTATTTCAGAACCACCATGGATTTCTGGCGAGCAGCGTGTGTTGTGGTTTTGGTTAAAAAAAATAGAAAACGTAAACAACGCCGCCACTATATACTACTGTACTAGGTACACCCACTAACTGATTTTGAAAGGATACTTTTGCAAAATGTACAATCAGTAGCGGATTTAGGCTTAGGCCCGGGTCTAGGGCGGCAAATTTTGAGGGGCGCCAAAATTTTTAAGATGACTAAAATTAAAAATCGATTGGGTTCTGGAGAAAGATCATTTTCCACTCTGAAAAGAGTGAAAAGTTATTTGCTTGCAAGTATGAAACAAGACAGACTAAATGCACTTGCATTACTAACCATTGAAGCACAATTGGTTCAAGAAATTAAGTATGAGGAGGTCATTGATATTTTCGCACGATTGAAAGCAAGAAAAAAATTTATTATATGATTAATCAGATAAAAATAATTTATATTTTAAT
>CABFOW010000684.1:132627-163218 GCA_902141385.1 Timema californicum
CCCCCCAAGCAATTTCAAGCAGACCACCCCTTCATGTTTTTTCTGCAGCATATAAATCCACGGGCCATCCTCTTCCTCGGGCGCTTCATACAACCCAAGGGAATCAGAAACTATGACTTGTTTATTTAAAACCACTATCAAAGTGATAATTTGGTTTATTATGGTGTGAACCATGACCCATTTCCTTCTGGCTTAGCAAAGTCAAGAGGATTTTAAATAAATAGCATAAACAAATGTAACTCTGAAATCCAATATAGAAAAGTTACATACCAAAAACAAACTCGGTTGTGATATTACTATATTGTACTTGTATACTTATTCTAAGTATTATTGTTCAGAAGGATTAATTAAATTAAAATTAAAATAATTAAATGATGCCATTATAATTACTTTTTTAAGTTTTATGTTGTTGAATTATGCAGATTGGCACATGTGTCATTAAAAGTTAATTTGCACTAATTCAGCTGGTTAAAAGTGGGTTTGATTAATATATTTATCTAATTGAATTAATTAAGGTTGACCCTTTATTAAAATGGTTTTCCACACTTCTCCACTAAAATATGGGTACATTTCATTTTAACTCTACCTTCCTCACCCTTGGAACATTAGCATAATTAATACATGTGCATATAAACATTGTTCGAATTGGAAAATTTTAATAATCAGAACGGCAACAACAAACAACCAATAATTCCTTAACAATTTTACAGCATGAAACTATTACATTGGTAGAAGTTATTATATTGTCTATTCACATTCATTAAGTTGCATGCTAAGCCATACCAGTTTAAATGAATTCCAGTAAAATGATTATCACATTGCGATTTACTATACTAATCTAATTTATTGATAATTATAATTAATCAATATTAATTTATATTGAAACAAAAAATACACTCCACAGTAAAACGATATCCAATATTTAACTGCTATGAGATTATTTTTTCTGTAAACCAATTAGCGAGTTCATTATACTGATAAGAACATAATGGTTTTTGCATGAGAAATATAGATTTGTAGCATCTCCACATACATCTAAAGTAGTTTGGGTTTTAGAAAAGTTACTAATGAAACAAAGTTAAAATTAAAACATGTAATATTGTATTTTAAAGACAGGGTGTCTACCATCCGGGAAAATCAGGGAAAACGGGAATCAGCTGGGAATTTGAAGTGATTGGGAAAAAACGGGAATAAGTAGGAAATTTGGTAAATCACAATAAAAATCCGGGAAAATGATATTTTACTCAAAATATGAAATACGATAATCAGTAAATTATGTCATTTTTTTGTTTGTAGCTGTGTAATATATTTTTAATTAATAGTAAACAATTTTAATACGAATTAAATTTTTTTTAAATTTATTATTATTCATAAAAAAGGTTAATAGAAAGGGGGAGGGGGGGTGCGAGTTAGAAGGATGTGACATATTTTTAGTCGGGAATTTTAGGAACTAATCAGGGGAAATCAGGGAAAAGGCCGGGTATTTCATTGGTCAAGTTGAGTAGACACCGTGTAAAGAGGTAAAGTGTTGTTTACAATTTAATAATCAATATTTAACTATATGAAGCTGAATTAAATTAATTTAATTCCTGACAATATTGTAGTTAGAACTTGCCAACATTATGATCAAGCCTTGCATGAAACACGTAACAAAACATACAATGCAAGCTTACGGTTTTTTACAGACGTTTATTTTCATCAAATTTGTCAGTCATTTTTGTGAAAAACATATTTTTATGCATATTATTATCCTCATTATTATCCTCATCTGCACACTGCATACTCCGTTTTTAGTGACAGTTATTAAATGTATTTTGTAAACGATGTGTTTGGTTAGGAATGTTAGGATTTGTATGCATTTATGGAATGAGCTAATGATATCATGTCAAATCATTTGTTTCTGCATATTTCAAGTATTTTACATAGGCCTATTTTGTATATTCGTAATATTTATTTTATTTTGTCTCTTTTTTCTTATGTACTTTATTATTGTTGTCTCACGTCTCTTTCTTGTGAAAAATAAGACACTTGAAACATCAAACATGTGAAGGATACCTATAGGATACCTATCATAAGTGGGGGAAATACTAGACTGAAATTAATTGAATTACAATTAAAATAATATGCATGCTAAAACATTCCTCCACCACTTCTTGTGAAGAAAAAAAGGAGTTTCATCCTACAAAATGTTGCTAGGGAAGAGGCAAAAAATATTGCACCAGAAAATTTGAAAAATTCTTTGTTTTACATTGTTATGAAAAATAATGGTCTGTTCAAAATCCAATACACCATACAGACATGTAATATGATCTGGTTTAGTTCAGACTATTGAAAAATATCCTTTTGGATGACGATAGGAAGAACGAAGAAGTAGCATTTTAATGTGCAGGCGGTATACTTGAAACTTTTGTTGTATCAATCGGGACACTCATAATATTTTTTGTTTCAACTGGAGTGGAATTCCTGCCCAAGCACTGCAAGCTTAAGCACTGCATATAAACCCAAAAGGTAGTGGGATGCTATATAAAAATAAAAACACGTTCATTTAAGGTGTTTGTTTTAACATTATCTGTGTGGACATTAACATGTTATTGTCTAGGTATTGCATTCTAACAAATGAAAGTTTTCATAACTGTTCCTTTTAACTCCATTTCAATAGTCATTTGCTTTCAAAATGTAAGGACTTTCAAGTATTATTTATTCTTGCTTGTGAGTTGAAAAACCATCTATGATTTGGATTTTCTAAACTTTGTAATGAGACTGTTTTGGACCCCTTTCATATATTCTAAAAGGTCATGGATGAAGTGTATTTTTCTTTAAAGAACTGTAAGTAAAGTTTCCTTTTAATACTTCATCCATGGAGAATTAGGCATTTCAGAAATAATTTCAATATATTGCGCTTTTAAACTTTTTTTTGTTATTTAAGAGCTAAAATCTGTTGTATTAGAAAAATCATGTGCCATGCTGGCTCCCTCTACCCAATAGGAATCTAGCCTTCACAACATCAGGTTGCCAGGAAATTTTCTATTAGTTAGTTTTAACACTGGTGACAAGGGGTCCAAGAAGCCAGGGGTAGGTGATATATAAGCAGCTTGTGCGTTTGAATCCATACAGTGCACAGTAACACAAATCTACACAGTACACAGTGCACAATACTCAAAATAGAGAAAATAGTTATATTAACACAGAAAAATAGTAATATCGCAAAAAAACTGTAACAATGTCAATAGTGAAAGTTTAATCAAATCAATAAATTGTGTACATCATCAAGTTTTATCTGATTTAAATCAATTACATAAAAATCAGATCACCATAACCACATGCAAGGGTGCAGTAAGGCATGCACACATCGTCATCATCATAAAACCCGCTATCATCCACATTCGCATCCCAATAAAATCCCATATGGATATAATTGATGCCGATATTGTTATAATTGATGCTCAATCACAGGGCAAATATCTCAATAAAATCTATATCACCATAATTTGTTATCCTTTTATTATGTATTTGTATTACTCATGCATTCAACAAGTAAATAATGCTCCATGGCCTGGTAATTATACTCTTTTCAAAAGTAGATAGTATATAATAAAAAACTTTAAAGGTTTTCTTACCCCAAATATGACGTATATTCTATGCTTTATATAAGTAACTGTTCCATTTAAATTCCCAATTACCATATAAGATTAATGTAAATTATGTAATTTTTATATCTACTTTATAAGTTATGTTCAAGGAATTTTCATATCTTTTTAACATATATTATGTGGATGTATTCTCATTAAACCTTGGGGTTAGAGGAAACTGTTAACAATGGTTAATCACCCAAGTACATTTAACTGTCTTAAAGACTATCGGTGTCAAAATAAAATAAATAAATAGTTTACTCCCTCTCTAATATATTTGGTTATATCTTTGGATAAAGTGACCATTGAAGTACTTGGGGGTGCTGCAACTCACTTCTTAAAAATAAACTAACTGGGGTAAAATTAATAGCTTCAAGAACAGCAAAGTTAAAAGCTAAATTGTGATCAGGGATGTTAAAAAGAGAGTGCGAATGTTCACCAAAGATGGCCAGTACATAAGCCTAATTTCAAATAAAGCCCTCGACTTAAGATTGTTTCAAGAAATAGGATGTGCAAAAGAGTTTTTTAATCTGGATTAAAAGTAAATTGAAAATAACCAAACAAAATTGAGGTCCTTTGTCAGATATAATTTAACAGGGATAACCCAACCTGTAAAAAACTGAATTTTTGATCTTTCTGTATTCAATGTTGATGCTTATTAATGGGAGCAATTCCACCCATTTAGAGGAATTATCTACTAAAAGAAGTAACATAGTTTTCTCACTTGGATCTAGTCAAGGTGTGAAAGTGTGAAAACTAAAGTCCTGTGTTACAGGGCAAGGTTCCACTCTCTGGCAAAGTTCACAAGGCCTTATAAATGTTCTCACATTACAATGGTAAACTCCATTAAAAATAATGTATATTCTTGTTTAAGCTCCTGAGGATACTGTATTGAATACTAATGATAATAAGTCAAGTATTTGATAATGACTCCGGGCACTAGTACTTATTTTGTTAGAATTTTGGGTTTTGAACAGAAGACCATTCTTAATTGTGTACCCTTGAAAAGTTTCACAAGTTCTTGATATTATTGTTCAGATTGTTGAAGTTTTTGTCAAACTATTAATTTTTTTGAATTGAATTACAGAATCCAGAAGATTAACTTGGGGGAGTTCATAAATGTCCTCTTCTTGTTAAAACTTAGGTAAAACATTCAGCACCAGCGTTTTTTGAATTGCTGACATGGGTGATGTTAAAAGCAAAAGATGAGTGAGATTTATCCCACCTATCAACCAATTCTACAAAGTTTTTAGATTATTTAAGCAGCCACCGCAGTGCGTGGTTGTTTCTGATTAGTTTGAATCAGAAACATTAGAAGTGGTAACAATACTTTCCCACACAAAAACTCCCAAAGCCTCTCTTTAAAGGAAGATTTCACGAGACATAAAAATGCTCTCAGCAAAAGCAAAAGGCACCGAATCTTCATGAATTCTTTGTTGCAAAACTGTCACTACACCAACAACACCACTGTCTGTGGCCAACACAAAGGATAGATCAAAATTATTTATTTAACATAGAGCAGCATTTTAAAATAGCTTGTTGTGGTTTTTGCCAATTTAAAACAGTGGTTTTCTTTTTAATTTGCTTAAGGGGAGACAAGTTATTTGAAATGTGAATTTAGAATTAAAAACCATTCATTCCTTGGAAGTGGGAAAGTTCTATAATATTCTTTGATGATTTTAGTTAGTTCAGAAGTAATTAAGACTGTGCCCTTGGAAATAATATAGCATAAAAAAATACTAGGTTTTCCAAAAATAATCTTGTAACTATTGACCAGCATATTTTAAACTTCTGGAAACTTCTACGAAATGATTTTGATGCTTTTTCCAAGATTTGGAGGAAACTAAATAATCATCTAGATTAATGAAAATATATTTAAAATTAATATTAACAATATTAACAAAGATTGGTTTCATTATTTATTGCCAGACTCTGTGAATTTTGAAGTATATACATAGTTTTTATTAAAGATAGGTTAAGACTATTGATGGGCCACTTGATTCTTCGAATCAACCAAATCTTGACAAGTATTTGAGATTCGAGGATTCGGTGTTTTACTGGATTAGATGATCGAATCTTTCACCTCATAACAAAGCATAATATTTTCGATTCAAAAATTACTTAGTTAGGCCTACTTGAAAATCACAACTTAATCTATAATAATTATTTTGTTGGGCAGAGATAAGCATGATTTTTTTTTATTCCTCTCTTAGGAAGTTGCGTTGCGCGTTTCACACTCCTCCCTGATGAGTTCCGATAGAATGAAACCTGGGTCGGGGGATTGAGCAGTGACGATCAATTTTCTTTAAGAGGCAACCATTACCTCTTTGTCCATTGGCAGCAGTGTAAAGTGTGAACTGTGTTCTTTTCATTGTAAAGGCCATATTGTGTTCATCCTCCTTTTATATGTTTCTATCCACCTTTCCTGTACCTTCTTCCAAATATAATATTATTTTTAAATTATAATATTTAGGTGTAGAAAATCTAACATGCCTAATGCCCCACCCTCCCAACACTATGGGAAACTTGGATTCGATCGTTACAACACATGCTCACTTCTAAAACGTTCATCTCACAAACAATCTTGTAAGTGTTTTATTGAACACATTAAAATTCTTCAAATTGAAAATCAAAACTAGAATTACAGTTAAAATTGATATAAATAAAACAAATTACGGCTTTTTTTTTAAACAAAAACACACTACACACAATACAATGTCAGCCGCCAAGACATATATACTTACTTGCCAGAGTGATGTTTAAATAAACATGACTTAATTCATACTACCCAACTGGTTTTAATTATCTACAACTATGCAAAGAACACCAATTTATTTCATACGATCCTTAAGTTAGATATTTTGTTAGGTTTCATGAAAAATAAATACTGTCAAGAGTTATAAACAGTTTTATCGGTGTCTAATACCATTAGTAAGCGAGCAATAAATAAATGTCCATGACATGAGCAAGCCAAACTAAAGTGGGATTAACTTTTTGTGATATTCCTGCACTTTTCTTAACCGATACATTAATGATTAAGTTGCCTCCATTATTTTTTTACCTTCTTTAATATTCTTTATTCTGCCTCTTATTATAAACCTATCAACAAACCCTTTCTAGAGACCTCACAAACAACACTCCCTCCAACAATATCTGATGTGCTCAGTTAGAAACGGTCATTTGAAAATAATAAAAAACACATATTTTTGTAAAGATTTATTTATTTCATATTAGAGCTAAATAAAGATATAAAATTGTTTAGTAGTTTCTATTTCATGCTAAAACTCTTGAGTCAACATCCAGTACATTGTTTAGCAAACAGCTATGATTTGTTCAAGTTCTGAAACTTATTTTATTCAGGATGTGTTGATTGCCCAAACAAAATTCAAACTAACTCATATTTTCAGAAATATTCACTTACATATTTGTTATTTCATCCCAGAATGAATACTTTCATAAAGTTATGTAACTAATCTTGGTTTCTGTTCCTCAAAACTTGACACAAGGTTAACTCGGACTTATTCATTATGTTCGTTGAAAGGCTCCAAAATTCATTGCTGTAAAAACTCAAATTAAATTAGTTAATTCTTGTATTGTTGTGTTCAGGTCTGATGTTCACGGCATACAGCTTACCTCCTCCCCCCAAGCAATTTCAAGCAGAGCACCCCTTCATGTTTTTCCTGCAACACACCAGGTCACAGGCCATACTCTTCCTCGGACGCTTTGGGCGACCTTAATGAACTGGAAACAAGAACTTGTGCATATAAAAACCACTCTCAATGTGACAATTTGGCTTTGTATGATCTGACCCACGACATGTATCCTTATGGATTTTAAATAAATAATATAAAAAGATGCAACTCAATATTTATTATTGAAAAGTTACATAACAAAAGGAGGTTGTAACCTCACTAACTAAAGTGGAATATGACTGTACATATGATTACTATATATTACTATATTATACTTGTATATTAGTATTATCATTACTATATTTTATTTTGTTTGAGACCTTCTATGTTTCTAAATGATGTAGATTGACTAGTGAGTCGTGAAAGGTTGGATCACACTATTTAGCTTGTTAAAAGCCTGCAAGGTTAAAAAAATATATGTAATTGAATGTATAACCATAATTGGCCTACATTGAATACATATGTTATTTTATCTGTTGCTTTAACAAAATTCTCTCATAAGTATTCTAAAATGTTATTGAAAATCTAATATTAATGTTGTCATTTTGATTAATATAGTTTGTAGTATGTTAAAATGGATTATTCTTTAACTAGGAAAAGAAATAAAACTTTTAATGACAATAAATATATTTTTCTTTTTGGTGTCTTTAATTTAAAACGAAATAGTCACTTTACTCAAGATATTAATGAGACCTATAACAGGTCCATTATCCCCAATTTGACCATTAAAACTTGGAAACCTATGCTTATAGTCAAAATGATGAATTATTGACACATACCAGAAGTTAACCATTTGAATTCCTGTTCATACGTAATAATGTTAATATACAGGAGCTTGGGGAGATGTTTGAAAGTGGGCGGGCGGCTCAACTGAGAGTAAGTCCGGAGGTCCTGACCGGGTAAAATTTTACACCCTGGATGACTTTTAAAGTTATTTGAATGAGGTTCATTTGTCCATCAATAGTACTTTTTTGTATGTCCTTCTTTGTCGATATATTATATATAATAACAACAATAGAGTAGGAAATTGTGTGAAGAAGAAAGGTAATTTTTTTCAGTCAACAATTATTAACAATTATGGGTAGGCTCAATTTATATTTTTATTTTATAGGTAATGATACTATCGAGTAGTATTTGTGGTGTTTTTAACGTCTTGGCTTCCAAGCCAAAAGGGAAATCAGAAGCCCTCCTCCAAAAAATTTCCTAAACTTGGATGCCCTTAGAAGCTAGTGGTCTACACTTGGAAAAATGTACGGAAATTATACTCTTCTAGAAGTTATATAAAGCGGTTCTCACCCAGAAGATTTTTTTTAATCTGGAATTTTCTAAAAACGACCTAAAGTGTTCCTCACCTAAAAATCTTTTGCAAATGTGTTACCTGGAGATACTATTTGAAATGAATTTCCTCTAGTAAATTTTTAAAAGCTAGATGCCTCTATAAACTCTTTAGAGTGGTTATTTAGTGGCAATGTTTTTTTAAATTTGTTGCTTCTAGAAGATATTTTGAGTTTTTTTTAATAATAGTTAGAGTTTAGTCCACACAACCAAATAAATATTTCTTACATTTGTGCAGGCGCTATGGGGCTTACTGAATGCCAGGGTTATCCACAACTTGTAAGAAGAATACTGTAAGTGGAGAGCATAAAACACCTGAGAGGAAAATTTTTACATATTAAAATGTCCTCCCATAATATTTAATTGGAGGAAAACCTTTAAAATGCATAAAAAAATGTTTTAAAGTTTTAAGTAAAGACACAATTCTTGATGGTTAGCACTGCAATTAAGTTATTAGTGGTACACAAAACAACCCACTGCAAGGCTTGTTCTGATCACATTATGAATTTATTCTGAGCCTCTCGGCAGATACCCTACATACTACTCTTATGATGTAATTTAAGGCTAATGATTAAACATTGGCCCTACGTTCTGGTGTCCTATCATTTTAAAATATATCTTCATCCAGGGTAGCAGCTGATAAAAATGTTACACCCAGCTGATTTCAGCTGATATTGTATTTATTTTACACACTTTCAAACAGCACTGATAAGGCCAATGCTTTAAAATTCTTTTACTTCCCGTGGTTTTCCAGACCAAAGAATATTTACATTCTCAGTATTTTATAATAAAAGAGATAATAGGCCAACTTACATAATCTCATAATTTCCATTGCCTTCTATTAAGTCATTTGCACAAACATCATCAATAAATCACATTAGTTGGGGATGGAACTAATAGTTTCGACTTGGTAATCCTCTCTACTTCGTATTTCACAAATTATTGCCAAAAAAAACACTTCATTGACATTTTATAATTTATCTGACTTCTCCTTGACTTTTTATGTCACTCCTAATTAACTCGATTTTATGGGTTTTCTCTGTTTTCCATTTACACTCCGTTTACCCTGAACAGTAGTAGTCTTAGTCTCTTGAGCGTTGAGAAAATTTAATTTTGGTAGAATTCTAAATTGTATGCCTATGACATTATGTTAAGATTCCTGAGAAATAAGAACATTATTTAAAAAGTGGTGGTGGAACCTTATTTGTGTGATAGAGTGAAGGGGAAATATCAAGATTTATTTATTTAAAGAATTTTACTCTCTCCTAGTTAAAGTTATAAAATTGGATGCCTTATAACATATTTGGAGTGGTCCTTAAAAGTGGAGTTTTTGAAAATTATATATTAATTCAAGAGAAATTAAGAGTAGACCTCCCCTGATTTTTTTAAATTTATGTAATCCTAGAGGCTATTTGGAGTAGTCCTCCAACAAATTTTTGAAAATTGGATGTCTTTAAAAGCTATTTTAAGTAGCGCTAAACCATATTTTTCCAAAAATTAGATTCCCTAGAAATAATTATAAAGTGGTACTACAGACATTTTTCTGCCCATAAAAAGTTTTTTAGAGGGATGCTCACCTTATTTTTTTAATATCAATTAGATAGATGCTCCTAGAAGCTATTTGAAGTGGTTCCCCCTCCCCCCCCCGACACATTTTTGAAAAATAGATGCTTTTAGATGATAAACTTACTATATTTGAAGATCAGCTTGCAGAATTAAATTAATATAAATTGTTTCACAAACATTCTTTTAAGATAAACATTAAACACTTCAGAGATTTTCCAGCAGATGTGGGCTATGGTGGTTCTGAACCCCATAATTACCCGCTCACTATGCCAATGCTATATTTGATATAAGCTATGCCATGGTTGAACCGTGCAAGTAAGCTTGCTACCTATCAAGTACGTGTAAGTGTACATATCAACCCTGTCAAGACTTATATTGTGTAAGGCAACTTAATGGACCTTTAAACTATGGTTGGTTAAATATTTATTATTTTTCTTACAAACACAATCAAATACATTATCACAACAATATTTAATGTAGGTTAAAAATAATAAAGTATTTTATTCAAACCACAACAAGAATGTGTATTAATTTTATTGGTGTCCAGTTTTTTAATTTTTTAGGGTTGAAAATAATGGCAAAAATAAAATTTAAACTATGGCTGAAAATTTGCCTTGTCTTAAAATTCAACTGTGGATTTTTTCAAATGGTTCTTATCTGTGGCGAAAAGGTCGAAAAGTATTAGACTTTGGCTTTACTATTATGGTATTGTTTATATTTAAGACAATCACAACTAGGCCTAACTTTAGGTACTATATTTTATGAAAGATATTTTTCCTAGTGTGATAGACATGAACTGCAAAATTCGGGCATTTCAGTTTTCCATTAATTTAATTATAAATTTAGGTCTTTATTACTTAAAATTACCAAACTGATAGCAACAGATGCATGTTTTATACATGGGGTTTTAATTTACTTGGGAAATTTTGGGAGGAGGGGGTGGGGGGCTTAAAATAGTCCCAGACCCCAAAGATAAAAACAAGGGGGCTCAAGCCCCTCCTCTTCCAAAACCCCTGTTACTATATTCATATAAAAGAGCAACAGTTATTCAGAGACTTATTAAAATTGTTTCGGGGTGTTAGTGTGCTGGGTTTTGATCTGAGAGGTCAGAGTTTGAATCTATGGGTGCACTGATGGTTTTTTGCGGTGCTGTTTTGTTACCCTCTATTCATTTGATTGTTAGTGCATTTTCCTTATCTCCACAAAACCACAAAGCAGTTTACCAAGAAGTCAGTCAAGTTTATATTATTATTTTTCTATATTGGTTCCTTTTTTTTTTGGTTCCATGTTTTATTGCCTGTCCACATATTTACATTAATGGGTTAGGCATGAAGAAGGTATGATTTAAAAGAAACGTGCCTGAATTTGCTCAGAGAGAGATTGGGAAACCATTCAGGGAAAACCACCTCATCACACTTGGATAAAATTTGAACCCCAACCTAAACATCACTAACAAAATGAACAAGATTAAACTCACACCTTTGTCTGCATGCTCACTGGTGGGGGTCATATTGACTGTTAATATCACGAATGAGTGATGAAAATCAATAACACCAGTGTTGTGTTGCTTGAAGGTCTAGAAATTGAGGCCCACAGTGGGATCCCCATGAGCTGCAGAGCCCAAGTAAACCATCCTGCCCTCATCCTCCTCCTTGACACCCTGTCTGCCAGTATTATGGTTTGTGCTCGGCTGGTAGACCCCATTGCCTCTGAACAAATGATGGAGATGATTCATAAAATAGGCAAATACTTTACCTCTATCATAGCTTCACAAACACACACACGGACCGTGAATCTTTGATATGCTACACTATCTACCGTTTCCACATTGTGTTTCACAGGATGGTTTCATATTGCACATAGTTGACTCAAACATAAAGATTCTGCATGCAAAAAAAAAATATATATATATATATATATATAATGATAACAATCATAGTAAATATTTAACACAATTGATTGTAACCAAATTTTATGTTATTCATTGAAATACTCACATTTTACGAAAATGCCATTCAAAAATAAACAATTTTCCCACCTGACATTCCCAACCCCTCAAATATATCCACTCTACACCCATTACTTACTCTATGGCAATAGGAACTTGGAAGTTCATTGTCACACTTACAAAAGTACACCACCTATCTGTATCTTTAGTTCTATCCAGTCCACCTCATTACACCCTACCTCATTCAGGTCTATTCTAATGTTAGCTTCCCATCTGCGCCTAGGTCTTCCCACTGAGTTTGCCAGTCAATACCCTGAACACGATTATAAATCCTTCCATTCACTCTGCATGTCCTGGTCATCGTAATCTGCAAGATTTTATCATCTTAACTATCTACACCACTGTAATAAATTAATATAAAACAATATAAAACCCTTGCTGTGTTATAACTTATAAGTTTCCCATTTAACAATGCTGCTGATAATTACTGTGGGGTTTGTAATATAGAACTGAGCAATACATATTAGGTAAATGTGTGCATAAGTTACAATCTTCTTTGCAAGATATTGATGATACTGTGTCCAATTTAAAACATATAAACCCTAATATAACTTTGTGATAAAGGTTTTTTAACCTCTTAATCATTCACTTGTTTGCTCCTTGGTCTATATATTGCATCATCGTGTACAAACTACTGAAGTTTACCGCTCTTCCCCCTTTACTATATGTGGGCTGACAATCGAAAGTAAAATAACTACCTACTGTATTAAAAGTAATCAAGGCAAGTTATTTACTTCAGTAATTTTAGTCTTTGGTGCTTACTTTTCATGCCTCAGAGTGTGGTATTTAAGCAAGAAGCAGCTGCTTGCATGCTTAGTTTATGCTGGAAAGAAAATAGGAATGGGGGATGAGAAGAATAGAGATGAGGCTCGGGGCTATCCGCTAAGAAATTCTATCTTATTAGTTGGATGAGAAATACTCATCAAAATTAACAAACACCTTTTCTAGCTGCACTCATACACCTGGTAGCACATCAGCTGGCAAATGCACAGATCATTTCTGGAAAGGTTGTAACTGGTAAAAATATCTCCATTTAATTAACAATCATGTGTGGCGTGTTCATAAAGTAATGCAATGTAAAAAGAAACTTGTAGGGATAGAAAAGTTTAAATTATACTCTAAATATATACATATACTTAACTTTACCGCAAGCTCTTTTATTGACTTAGAGACCTTTTTGATATCTTGGCACCAACTTCTTTATAACTATTTCAAAAAAGTCTGCCGCCAGTGATTTGAGTAATTGATTCAGACTATTCTTCATTTCCTCGTCTTCTGTCGAACACTGAGAGGGCAGATACTGTTTCATTTGCAAAAACAAGTAAAAGTCACATGGAGCAAGCGAGGTCTGGGCTTAGGTTGGTGAGTCCAGCAGTTCCCACCCAATCTGCTGAACATTTGGAGTTGCAGTGTGGACTCAAGTATTGTCATGCAAAAGAAGAATGTCATATGTCAGCATTCCACATATTTTAGTCTGTATTGCGCGTCTAAGCCATTTTAAGGTTTCCCAATATCCTGCAGCATTAATGATTGTTCCTTGTTCGAGAAACTCAGCAAGCAAGATACCCTTGTGGTCTCAAGAAACAGTGGTCATGATTTCTTTTTGATGGAGTACCCATATTTGAATTATTTTGCTTACAATGCTAAAAAAAATGGTTGGGTAGCATCATTGCATTGATTGTTATTTTGCCTCAACATTCAGTATGAATCCAAGTCTCATCACTTGTCATCATATGAGGAAAAAAGTTCATCTCCTTCATTTTCAAAATGCTGCAATACTCACTCGTCACATTAGGCCCGTAAACCTTAGAAATCAGATGGTAAATTTATGTAGTGCTAAGGTTTTCTGCCAACAAAAACCGTATTACAACACGAGTCTCATAACTGATTGAATTATTTATGAGAGTACTCATATTAAATCACTCTCACAGAACACCAAATGAGAATGTAACAAAATTAAAGTAGTCAACAGGAGCTGCTGAGCCACTCATTGATACTGTACATGTGTGGACCCACCTATGTTTCTTATTCAGCAGTACTATCTCAACCAACCTTACTTTGTGAATGCGCCTTGTTGATTGGTAAATTGGTAAAACATTAAAGTTTTACATTATTTATTTTCAGAATTTGAACAGTAAATCCTGCTTTTAACAACAACAGTAAAATGAACATCCTTTAAAATTAAATAAATATTATCAATATTAAATCATAAGAATAAATTTTCCTGAATTGAATTTAGATTGTTGATTGTAAATAATTTTACTTGCTTATATTGACACCATATTTACCTAAAGTGAAGATATGTGTATGTATTTAAATCTAAACTAATTAGTATTTTATGGGTATGAAAGCCAAAACTGAAGTATTGTCTGAAATAGAAATGTAATTTAAGCATAGGCAAAGTTTCCAATTTAGAGCCTTTTGATTTTTTTAAATATTCAATAACCATTGATTTTTCCCTTCAAAAGTGGCTGTAAGCTGGAATATACATTCTAGGAATAAGATAAAATGTATTTATTTTAAAATGATGCATTAAAGTAATTATGTAACTTACCCAGCAATTTTAAACAAACCAAATTGATAATTTCTGTGAATGTGGTTAAACATGAGCTTTATTATCCTATTAATCATATACATATATACATTCATTTATTAGCAAATAGAGAAATTTCATTTGTGTAGGCTATTCTTCTAATATCAGTTTAATTGTTACTATTTAAATGTGGTTAAATTTGTGAATTTTTCTTGATTGCTTTTGGTATTCTTGCAATATGTTTTGTATGCCACTGTGTGTTAGTTGAAAGACATAGTAATTAACTTAAGACTAGCATAATTACAGTAGCCCCATGGCTTCTTTTGTGTTACCAACCTAACATACATTAACTTCCCTGGTACAGTACTTTTAACACCTCCCCCTTATCAAAATCTTTTAGTTTTTACAATGCACCATCCACTTCGGGTTACTACACATTTAGCATTACCATTTACATCATTTGTGTTATCATTAGGTGTATTACTTCTGTCTTTATTCACAGCTGCGTTATCCACAACAGGTTCATCTGCATTATGATGGGGTTCATAATAAGTTGTATTGCTAGCCTCATTCAAAGGTCATTAGAGCCATCTGTTCTATTTTGTAATTCACCCTGGTAATCAGTATGAAACTCCTGAGTTATTCGAGGCTGATATTTAGACTGCCTCAGATGTTTCGTATTTCGACGCAATACATTGCCCTGCTCATCACTTATAATGTATGAGCAAGGAGCCTCATATTTATGCAAAATCAGGGCTAGCTCCCATATTTCACCTTTTTGTACAACAACTGTTGGCCGTCTTTGAAATCAACAGGATTACGAGGAGCTCTTTTGTCATAATGTGTTTTCACTTTGCGTTGTTTAGCAAAAAGTTGTTCACTCATATCAGGTACTGCCTTGGGGAGTAGATTTGCTGTGGAAACTGGTATACGTGTCCTTACAAGACGACTCATTAACAGTTGAGATGGTGAAAATTTGAGTCCTGAGAGAGGTGTGTTGTGATATTCTAGAAGAGGCAGCCAGTATTCCTTTCCTTCTTCCTTATTCTTTTTGAGAATTCGCTTACCTATATCAACCCCCTTTTCAGCTAATCCATTGGACTGTAGATAATGAGGGCTTGATGTTCTGGATTCAAAATCATAGTCCTGGGAAAAAGTATGACATTCATATGAATTAAATGGCATATTATCCGCTATTATCACCCCAGGAATTCCATATGTGCTCAAAATTATTTTGAGAACATCTATTATGTCACGAGATTGCTTAGTTGGCAATGGTACTACCTCCAGCCACTTAGAAAAATAGAACCGACCCTCAAATTCAAGAACATCAGCACCAAGTTTTTCAAATGGTAGTTTAGGCACAGGGTGGGGGATAAGTGGCTCCCTCTTAATTAGATGCACGGAATTTTTCACACGCCCTACAATCAGTTACATGGTTGTCTACATCACTAGGCATACCAGGCCAAAAAATAACTTTCTAGCTCTGGCTTTAGTCCTTTTCACACCGAAGTGACGTTCATGAAGTAATGTAAGAATTTTAATCCTTAGTTTACTTGGCACATAAATTCTGTCATTTGAGAACAATGGTCCATCTTCCACATGAAGATCACTCTGCAGGGGCACATAAAGGTGACATTGATCTGGAACATGGTCACGCCTTTGAGACCAACCTGCTTGCATAAAGTTCATGACAATATTAAGCACAAGATCTGCTAGAGTTTTTGTTCTAAATTCTGTTTTACGAACCTCACTCATCAGAATCTGCCTACTTACCCTGTGTACTATTTCACTAAGTCCAGGGTCATCAGGAACTGCACCAGATGTGTATTATTGTGACAGCAGATCTGCAAAATACATTATTTTTCCGGGTATATATTGAACATTGAGATTATACTTCAGGAGGCTAAGCTTCAGTCTTTGAAGCTGAGTAGACAATATTTTACCTACATTCTTATCCATGATAGCCACGATAGGTTTATGATCTGTCAAGACTTTTACAGAGCGGCCATATATATATATATATATAAGTGGAATTTGCTTGTAGATTTGACTATTGCCAACATCTATTTTTCTACCTGAGCCCAGCTCTTTTCAGTAACTGTTAGACTGTGTGAGGCATATGCAACTGGCTGCTCATTTTGAAGAAGACAACTTCCCAGGTCATCTTGTGAGGCATCACATTGTATCATCAGTGGCTTAGATGAATCAAAGTTTGAAAGAACTGGAGCGGTACTGATCACAGATTTGAGAGTTTTGACACAATCTGAGTGGCATTGTAGCCACTGCCATGTTACATCTGCCTTCAGTAGTTCTCTCCGGGAAGCTGTCAGTGTTGACATTTGAGATATGAATTGTCTCAAGTAATTGACCATTCCTAAAAACTTCTACAACTCTTTTTCTTTTATTCCTAGAATCTGGTAGGCATGAGATAGCTAAAACTCGCTCTGGATCAAGCTTGCTTGTTTTTTTTCTTCTTTTTTTGCAGAAAACACATGACACAAAAATCGTTCAACAAGCTGACAAACAATCTTGTCATGTTCTTACACTTATTCTGCAGCAACCAGAAGATCATCGAAGTATATCACAATACCCTTAGTGTCTTCAAAGAATTGTTGATTCCATTCCTGAAACTTATCCAGAGCACAACTCACACCAAATGGCAGCCATGGAGTGGAGAATGCACACAGATAACTGGCGTCTTCATTAATCTCTAGCTGCCAGAATCCATCTTTAAGGTCAAAAAATGAAAAACATTTTTTCCCAGATAATTTATCTGTCAATTGTTCAATCGTTGGAATTTGATAATACTCTCTCTTTATTTCTCTATTTAGGTCTTGTGGGTCCAGACAAAGTCGTAATGAACCATTGGGTTTTTCGACAATGACTAAATTACTTACCCACGATCTGGGCTCCTTAACCTTCACAACAATTTTATCCTTTACCAACGTGTCCAAAGTTGACTTGAGTTCACAATACACAGTTTGCGCCAGTCGTTTAGGTGGCCTAGCTTGAGGTCTAGCACTTTTTTGAATGTTTATTTTGCACTTTTTGGGGAACTTGCCAAGACCTGTGAAGATTTCTTTATTCTCTTCTATGAATTTAGCTTTCTGACACCCTGTCTGATTATTATCAAATTCAGTCTCCAATTTCACCACTTTCATTCTTTTGATTGGCTTTAGATTCACACATGCATCTAGACCTAAAATTGGAGTACCGACAACATCCACTAGTCTGAAATCCATGTAGTTCACTACATTATTGTACTCACACCTGAGATACACAATACCTAGAGGCTTTACCCTAAAACCTCCATATGACTCCAGCATTTCATTTGTAGGCCTAACCTTAAACTGTTTGTCTATTTGCTTAAATATGTGAATTGGGATAATATTGACTTCTGAACCAGTATCTAGCTTAACGTGCAAAGGTTTGTTTTCAATCTTCACAATTGCATACCACACTTTCATATCATATTGCTATTCTTTGTTCACAACTTCAACACATTTAGTCTTTGATCCAGTTGCTTTGACTGTAATCATGTCTACATACAAAGGTTCACTATCAGTATCACTATGTTGTAAAGACTTCATTTGTCTGACCTTTTGACATACAATGGCAAAATGATTACATTTGGCACACTTTGAGCATTGTTTACCATATGCTATACATTGACGCCTTTCATGAGTAGAGTTGCATCAGCGACACTTGAATATATACTTCGATGACTCTGGATATTTTTCTCGTTGACAATTCTAGAATTGATTACGCACAATGTCCACAGCAACTGGCCCTGAGCTTATAACTGGAATTAACGATGTTGACGTTTGTAAATGGCTTAGTTGCTCTCAACTATCTTCAACCACTTTCACTAGGTAACAAACTTTTTCTAACGTAGACTTGGAACTTGTAAAAGTTCTTTTTGCAATGCAGGATCATTTGTCCCCATGAAAATGCAATCCTGAACAATGTTATCAGATTGATCACCAAACTCGCATGTCTGAATTAGTTTTCTAATGTTTGTTACAAAATGGTCAAAAGGTTCTCCTATTTTTTGTTTATGAGAGTACAGCATAAATCGTTCATATGGCAGGTTTTTCCTTGGTTTGGCATATGCTTCAAATGCAGCCAGAAAAGTATTGTAGTCTTTACGTTCTGTATCAGTTAGCTTGAGTGTGTTTTGTACTTCTATAGCTTCTTCTCCAACAAGGTTTAGAAGTACTGCTGCTTTCACTTCCGATGACTTTTCTCTTTTTCCTGAAGCTAACATATAAATCTCAAAGTTCTGTTTAAATTTGCGCCAGTTCTCACTTACATTTCCCGTCAAATTAAACACACTTGGCTTGTTTGAATCGGCCATGATTATTGATGTTACAACAGTTTTCAAAATACATATTTATTTGTACACATAGATAAATTTATACTGTAAATAATGTCCAAGGGACTGCACCATGTATCTTATGCCACTGTGTGTTAGTTGAAAGACATAATAATTAACTTTTAGACTAGCATAGTTACAGTAGCCCCATGGCTTCTTTGGTGATGACTGATGACTTTGGTGTTACCAACCTAACATACATTAACTTCCCTGGTACAGTACTTATAACAGATACTATTCTCTTAAAAACACCTTTTGTTCTGTTCTTCTTTGGTTCTCCCTTCATTGGCTAAATTATAATAACCCATCCTTGGGATCCAGTGTCTTTATAGTTCATAAATAGAACTAAATGAAAACAAAATAGTGTGCTGTTAAAATCATTTTCTGAAATTTCTTAAGTGTATACTACCCCTAGTACATTAAAAGAGATATTTTTATGTTCTGAAATCTAAATTTATCTAAAACATTATGCTAAACTTCCAATTTTACATTCAATTTTATTTTTATTATTTAATTAGTTTTATAGAAAATTTGTTCTTTTCTGACAGTTGAAAAGTTACTAAAAATCATTCTATATTCTTTCGTCTCTAATATATACTTGGTCACAGTTATAAATGTAGTTAATTTACAGCACTTTTCAAAGTGGCGGAACGAATACAGATTTTTTTAATAGCTCTCAAACAGAAAATACAACACTTGCAATGAATGGATGTTACCTCATTGTGATTGACAGTACTTTAGTACAAATCATTAAATTAGACCCTAAAATTAATACATGCTGAAATTTGTCTCCTACGTGGTCAACAAAAACATATAGATTAGAGGTATCTTGCGTTTAGCATCAATTGGTACACAAAGCAACATATCAATAAAATTGTTTAGAGTTTGTTACAAATAGCACATAACACTGTAATGCTATATTATGTTTCAGAAATGGATATCAGTTTCAGGATGATGAGTTTTGAAGAGCCCGAATTTAAAGCAAACCATCCATTCATACTTGTAATTATCTCTTATTTAGAGAAAGAAAGTAAAGTTACATTTGTTGGTCGTTTTTCTGAATCCTCTGATAAAGGTTGATTTACAAAACTTTGTTAAAAACACTTATATTTAGTTATTTGTACATCAGTAAAATTTTAATTAAATTACTGTGACATTGTGTGTAATTATAAGTGGTCAG
Source organism: Timema californicum (assembly GCA_902141385.1). Taxonomy (NCBI): domain Eukaryota; kingdom Metazoa; phylum Arthropoda; class Insecta; order Phasmatodea; family Timematidae; genus Timema; species Timema californicum. Next base: position 152,949 of record CABFOW010000684.1, read on the forward strand.
AAACTTAAACCCTGGACCTTTGTTATGCTCTACCATATGATATTATAATAACATAAATAACTCAGAATGTAAGATAAACACAATAGCTCGGAAGTCCAGAGTTGAGATTTTTTCTATAAATTACTCTACATACCTATTAAAGTTCCTATTAGATATGGGTCTAAACTAGACAATAGTGGGAATGAACAGGAACTACCAGTATTTAAAATCGTTAAGAACATTATTAAATAGGAGTGAACAGTATTAGCAACAGTCAGTATAGAGCAGGAACAATCAATCAGGATTTATGGTCAACCTTAGATGTAACAACCAGTAATTTATAATTAGCATCAATTAATAGGAACAAACAGCCGAGTTATTTCCTAAAACTGTCATATTATAAATTTCTGAAGTGAAATAACCTAAATCCTTTAAAACTCATTAAATTTTTGACTTATGCTGTTTAGTCAAAAGTATTTATGAATAATTTGTAACATAAACATTTACCATTCTTCTGGTATTAAATTAATGTAATTTTCAAATTCAGACTTTTGTTGAAATTTATTTCTACCTTAGTTTCCTATTTATATATTTTAACTAAGTAATAATGGTTAAATCTATGAGGCAGGATTATTATGACTGTTTTTTTAATATCTTTTGCTTTCTCTCAAATCCTTGAAAAGAGAAGTATTGTGATTGTAAAAACAAATCGAACTTGAGAGAGTGATAAATATCAAAATTTCACAACCACCTTAAACTGAAAAAGTGGTTTTTGCAGTGCTGTTTATCTTGACTTGGAGCCGAAACCATTTGGGATATGAAATAACTTAGCATTCTAAGGTTGTAGTACCATTAAAAATAAAAGTCTTTTATTTGAAAAAGATTTTTATAAAACTAATAATTTCTAAGCTATAAACAAAAAAGATATATATATATATAATTTAATAAAATATATATTACTTTATTTTAATATATGTATGTATATATATATAAATATATGTATATATATATAACTTTCTTTATATATATATTCTTTATAAATATTACTTTATATATATGCATATATATTACTTTATATATAAAGTATAAGGTCTTTGAAATCTAAAATTGTTATGCTCTTAGATGGGTAGAGATGTCATTTATGCTCTATGGTGGAGTGTTTCTGCAACAATGTATATTATTTTGTTTCACAAATCCTAAATGTTTTTAGTAAATGTTTCTACTTTAAGATAGAAGCGAAAGTCTGTGTGGTGCACTGTACCATTTATTTTTAATGTGCAATGCAGCCATATTAGTTTGGAGTCAGGAGAAACGATGGAACCACGTTGATAAATTGTGATTTATAACCATTTGACTTTTCCATAACTGGCACCATTTACTGCGAGGTTGATGCCTTAGAACGTGTGATCATCACTGTTGGCTCTACCCCAGAAACTTATTTTTTATTTAATGGGAATTTTGTGTGAAGATAATGTTTAGTTGCTTGTTAAATCATCTTTTTAACTTCAGATTTGTTTTACCTTTGTGGGTACCCACATATCAGCACACGCATGTGACACAAAGTATCCTTATCTTTAAATTATTTACAATAATATTTTGTTATTACCTCCTTTTAAGTAAACTTGATGTAATGCATTAAAGAGTTTAAAATGAAAATGCAGGGTTTGACCAGTATTCTTGTCCAGTTTCTTAGAAGCCAAAAAGGTGATAAGCTGTGTTCATCATTTAAAATTAATTAACTATGGCGACATTTTTTTGCCTGAAGGCCTTATTTTATCATCATAATCATTATTGTTCTTGTGTCATTGTCTTGTGACAGGTTAATTCCTTTTGTCAGTGAACTTAGACCACCCATGCACTCTGTTCTCTACCCCCTCCTTTAGCTCCCTGAATATTTCCTTCAACTTTGCCTTCTATGACGCCACACAGAAGACAGTTCCTCCTAAGAATAAATGGCAGTCCAAATTTTTATATATATATTTTTACGTATCATAAAAAGTTGTGATATAAGTATAAAAAAATCTATTCACTATATAACTATTTATAAATAATATCTCTGCATCTTACTACCTGGTCAGGTTATACACATATATAATAATTTACTCTAATAAAGTAGGGATGAGTAAGGAATCATTTTAAAGATAATCTACCTAAATTTGCGTGGCAGAAGAGTGGGAAACCATTTAGGAAAAACCATCTTCAGAATACCTAACCAGGATTTTAACCCCAATCTAAAGTAGCCTTACGACTTCTTTGGTGCTGACTGACAGCTGACGGCTTTGAAAAGTTACCAGACCAAATTATGTATCCCTACGCCGAACCATATGATCTGCAAAAACATGTGTTTAGCAGCTGTCATTACTGACAGTCAAAATGTAGGTATATACCTGAATGTTGACTGTCAGAAGTCAGCTGTTAGCTGTCAGTCAGCACCAAAGAAGCCATGTGGCTACTGTACCTGTCATTAGCAGGCCAACCTAACACAAGAGGGCCAGACATCTTAGACCATTCAGCCACTGAAACGAGTATATACAACTATATTGCTTGTATGTTTAAAATCATTATAAATAAATAATCAAGATAAATACTAGAGTTAATTCTCACACATAAAAATTACCATTTACCATCTATTGTACAAAGAAAGATGGCACTGTATGCCGTATAGAACACTATTATTATTATTATTATTATTATTATTATTATTATTATTATTATTATTATTATTATTATTATTATTATTATCACCGCGTCTTACTACCCATTCGGGTTATATGCACTTACGCTAATGTGTAATGGTAGGGTGATTGTGAGATGAAATGGAGGACAACAGTTTAACGTGGAATTCGAACCACGGTGGAGGCCTGGCATTCCTCACATTAGAACACTATTGTTTGAAATAAATTATTAATATAATTTTAACATTATATATTTATGATTAAGAATTTAATGTGATATATTTTTACAAGGTAACAAACAACATGTGTCACTGTCCCCAAATAAAACAACATTATGTGTATGCTTGGCCCTACTATACTTATAACCATATTATCTTTGACAGGGGATAACACAGACTGATGGCCTGTTAATAAAGGCATTAGTCTCATTTTGTCTCAGTTGCCAGTGATGGAGACATTGAACTCGAATCCCAGCAGGTCTAATGAGGTAGTTTTTACCAAAATGTTTTCCTAGTCTTTCTTTCGGCAAATTTGGTTACACTCCTCTGAATTATACTTCCTTATCCCTACACTAATCATAAGTGTAAATATTTGTGTAACCAAGATGTAAAAGTTAGAAATAGGGCATGAAAAAAATCAAAGAAAATAATAGTTTTCTCATGAAAGCAATAGCCAGAGAATATTTATAATGGTAAATACATTATACATAATTTAACTTGCACTTAAAATAAAATACATAACTTTTCTACCAGCAATACATTTATCCAGGCCATCCGCAGTAAAATAGGATAAGGATGAGGAAGGTAGAATTGTAGAGGAAATGTACATTCATTTGCATAAAGGGAAAGCGTTGAACTATTTCGAAAAAACATCACCCTTGGCCCATGCAGCCAGGATTCAAATCTTGATGTCACTGGCAATCCAGGCTTTTGAGGAAGTAATGCCTAAGACTGTCAATCACTGATGAAGGTAAGATACTAAATAAATAATTTTATCATTGGAGTAAGTATACAATTATTTAAGTCTACAAAATACTTGCCAAACCCCCGGACCACATGTCCCCAGATGCAACACCTTTCCTTTCCGCAACTCCTGGCCTGACGAACTGCCACTGCCTGGTGGTATACTTCAATGTCAACTAGATGTAAGGTAATAATAGCCAAGAAAAGTCACAAATAATCACTCAATGCTTTCTAGGCTTATTAATTGTGCTGTGTTGTACAAAACAATACATTTTGTTCCCCTCCTCCATATGGCCACCAACAGGTTGTCTCGTCAAACTCCCAGTCCCAGTGTCTAGGTGTGAACCACAACCCTCCAAGCCACGCCACACTACACTAGCGTGTAGCGTGGTCTGGAGATAACGTCACCAAAGCCTGAACCAAATATGATCTCGTACCGCAAACAAAATGGTATAAATGTATGTTTGTTGAGTTTCACCTTGCTTAAATAAATGTTCTGCTTGCTTTCAAGGCTTATTGTTTTGTTCTATAAGTGTCTTAAATAGTCAAGTTTATAAACTTAATTGAGAGTTTAAATGTTTACTTAATTTATCTCTTGTAGTCTTTCCAGTCCCATGGCCAGGTAGAATAAATATTAAGTTGGGGTTCAATCCTAGATGTGCCCTGAAATACTTAACTATTTGTATGAGTTGGTCTCAAATGTCAAACTCGTACATGACTTCATGCGATACTTTATACCCATAGTTTAATCCTAAGGCTGTGTGGCATGTATTGTGTATTGTAGCAATCAATTGTTCATATTAAATATCGAGTAAATGAATGTGATTGTTTATTCTCTAGGTGTGGTAATGAGACTACGGTCCAAGCCTAGAGTTATCGCACCAAAGCAGTTTAAAGCTGATCATCAGTTCATTCTTGCGCTCCACGACATGTCATCAAAGAAGATTATATTCTTTGGGCGGGTCGCAGACCCTATTTGTATATAAGCTTTTTTTTTAATTAAAAACTTGTTTATTGCTAAGACTAACTTTTCTTGAATTTAAATCAACTGTCAATTTTGACCGTATTTTTAAATTTATAATCAGGCTAATTTGACTTATCAGAGAATACATGTTTATTCTTATATTAAATACAACAGTAAAATCAAGTATGGTAATTGGAATAAAAGAAAACAAGCTTTAACAATCATTAGTAGACACTGTAGGCCACTACTATGAAATATAAAATATACATTTACTTAGCCTGGAAGTTATATTTTTACTCTATTAAATGTTTTAGATATTACTTAATCCGAACACCCCTACCACTCATTGCATCGGTCTAGGAACTATAAATTAGGTTCCATACCAATACTTTGTATTTTTCCTTTTGCAATAATAAACCATCTAAATTGTTATTTTGACTGCACATTATTTTGTTACAAAATAACCCTACTTGATTAATTTGATAACGTTACAAACAAGGTGAAATTTAAATGGAAAAATAATTTGTTTAACAATAAATAGATTAATTAAAAACAGAAATAATTAGAATTACAATAATGTTACAAGATTATAAGTTTGAAGCTTGTTGCATATAATGAGATTTTGTGAAATTTGATTGTCTTGCTGTAGCTACAAAGGCTGAGCTGGAGCCAGGCTACAGGTAGAAGTTTTATAAAGGAAAAGACAATTAAATAGTTATTAACAAAAGGTATCGAACAAGAAATACATATAAATTTTAATCAGTTAGCTTGACTGGGTTGTAAGACAATACCCTTGAAACACTTTGGATGATGATAAACAATAGAAAGTTTGTATATAACAGGGGTTGATGGCTAATCAAACAGGTGTCAACAAAAATAGTACTATGGCTGGTCTCTTTCCCTTTTGGTACTGCCAGAGCATTCAATAGTACAAACAATTCTAAATGCAATTACACTAAGAGCAACACAAAAAACAATAGAAGCCAAAAAAACAGGCAAAGACAAAAGCGTATTATTTGCGCGGACCCGATTATGACTCAAGTGAAGTTCCACGGGTTGCACACCCAAGCTAATACCACACGTGAAGCGTGACTACTTGACCAACTCAAAACCTTAATCTCCATTAACCTAACTGTGATTTGGAAAACAAGACAATCAGCCTGGTTGTAACCATCGAAATACTAAACAAATGCACGTGACGTCCACAGTGTCATGAGAGATATTGACTCAGAATAAATAAATGGAAGTTGTGGAAGTTAGCAAGTCTATTACTAAGACATTAATACTTTCGAAGCCAAAGGCTCATAATGTAAAGGATTGTATCGTAAGTATACAGGGAAACATAGTCGCCAGGACTGATATACTAAGTCTAATACTGGTCAAAATGAGACTTGTCCTTCAGACAGGAGGACACCATATTTAATCAATAAAATAAACTTTTTTCATCTTGAAGTCAACAAGACTTGAAATGGATTAACTGTCCATTCGACATAATATTAAACTAACAAACAAAAGAAAGTCGACTTCGACTATAGACACAAAACATATAGAATATTGAAAATGTCTAGGAAGACGTCTAGTTTTTTAAAGAACAGAAAACTAGACTCTAAGTCATAAGGAATTGACGATGTTGCCAGGATACTTATGTTTTTGGAGTATATCCTCCTAGCCAGCGCGGTGGTGGATCTGACGGCCAACACTTCATAGTCGTCGTTAACTTCGTTGTGTGACTTAGAAATTCCTACTTCGACGCTGTATTGTAGTAGAATGGGTATAATGTAATTATGAGAAACAGCCTTATATACTCCAAAATCTGACACGAACGGAACAAAACACAAAGGATGATAAACTCAAAAATATAGAAAAGGAGAGAGACGGACGAAGACGGGGGGAAAGAAAAATGTCTCGGAAGGTACCGCTTGCGGGGAAGGGGGAAAACATGGTTCCTTGGACTGCCGCTAGTCTTCTCTGACGGGAAGTGGGTCACTGTGTCAATCACAATCTTCTCTTCTTTCTTCGTCAGGGTAGTTACGATAACCCAGTTAGGCCGCCATCATTGAATAATTTTCTTTTCCGGCACGTGGCGAATAAATCCAAGAACATCTTGAAATGGTGAGTAGATACTAAAGCATCTTCTATTTAAATATATCCGTTTTGATTATATTCTTTAGAGCTCGGCTATTATTTTTATGATAATTTGTGATATAGACGTCCTTTACTATATTTTCTTATAGGCAGCATGGCAAGTGTATGTAAATTTATCCGACGTCATCCAATGGCTAAGGGTATGCGTTAAAGTATTTTATTCATAAATATGATAATGTTAATCCTCTTCTTTGATATCTGCTACAGTATTTATCAAAACGGCAATACTTTTTTTAACAACTACGTAATCAATTTTGGGAGACACGTGATTGTATCTGACTGCATCTAGTCAGGGAAAAATAAACTTTGAGGTAGATTACTTTTAAATATGTTAATATTACTTCTTTCTTTCGTAAATGATCAAAATATTGATATTTAATTGTAGCTGTCCAATTTGTCTGATTGACATGCTACAGTTTTACAGTGTTCAAGTTATAATTTTTTATTTATAATATTTACAAAAACATATAAAATATAATGTATTGAATGTTAAATAAAATTATTCTAATCATAAACAGTTTTTTCTTGTCATGTCTTTATCAAAAATTGTCTATAACTTAGAATTTTTCTTGATAATTCAGTCTAAGTTTCATAATAATAATTAATAATAACATTAGCTTAGAGTTTCGACCTAATGTGGACTGAGATGGTGTTGAATTATTAAAATGTCGAGTTTTATTTATGAACTTTCATAATATACATATTTACTGTGTCATGTTTACTAAACAAGGATGAATCACAGTACAGTATCAAATATTATAGGTACAGTTGTACTATGCTATACTGTATTATTGTATGGTACATTAATAGTATTATACATACAGTACAATATATTACGTGTTAATATAATGGTGTACTTACATACGGGTAATATACAGAAATGCAGTTCAGTGCTGTACACACTAGAGGCAGAAGCACCGCGAGGACACACTGTTTGTGTAGTGTGGATGGTGAGCAGAGTCATGGCGAGCACCCATTTGTGGTTCGGCTCGCTACACGGGTCTATCCGCTGGGCTATTGGTATATCAAAGCGAGGAGTTGCTCAGTGCGTACAAGTCTGGACGCCTCTTTTCTTCCAGCTGCCATATCCCAAACATTTTTATAGTAGTGTGTGATTTTTTCATTAATATTGGTGTAGGTATCCACAATAAAATGGAGTGGGAGCAGGACATGAACGTAAAATTGATTGGTGATTTGGAGAAAAGACAGTCTTCAGTGGCCATGAACCACAGCATGATAGAACGTTTGTCTGGTGAAATTTTAGGTCTGAAAATACAGTAGCCCCATGACTTCTTTGGTGCTGACTGACAGATCACAGCTGACGGCTTTGAAAAGTTCCCAGACCAAATTATGTATCCCTACGCTGAACCATATGATCTGCAAAAACATGTGTTTAGCAGCTGTCACTTTTGACAGTCAAAAGTAGGTATATACCTAAATGTTGACTGTCAGAAGTCAGCTGTGAGCTGTCAGTCAGCACCAAAGAAGCCATGGGGCTACTATAGTATCTTTTCTCCTTATTAAATCTTAAATCCCATTCAAAATAAGTATAAAGTCTTCCTCCTTCATCCTTGAGAAGTTTTAAAATTTCTCACCTTCATCGAGGGTAAGGTCCTTTAAAAGACCTATGTTATTGCCGGTTAATCGTCGACTATGTAGATATAATTGTGAGGACCCCTTAATTCTTTTCTTCATTTTTTCCTTTAGATTTTCCACCTGATATTTTAATATGATAAAACTTACACAAGTTGCTGCGGCGTTGACGTCTGGCATTGCTGTCGCTACTTCTTTATCTATGGCTGTTGCCTAACTTTAAACATCATAGAAAAGTGGTGCACAGGCGAGGCATTCCTTGTGCGTCCTTGTGTGAGGTTTATGAAATGTCTTCTTGTGTGTCCGCATTTTGCCGTGTTCGGCCTCGCAGTGCCTCTGCCTCTAGTGTGTAAGCATATTAATATTGTAATGATTCGAATAACACATTATTGAATTGGATAACTAACAAACATAAGACTTGTAAAAACACTACAGGACAACTGTTCCATTTAAGTTACACAAACAAACTGAGAGGTTATACAGTTTAACAACCTTATATTGTAATGATTGGCGGCAACAACTGTGTGCACATGCGCATGTCAAGTTAACGAGTGTCAAGTTTCTAAGAGACTACTTTACTAAAATAGGTATTAAAACTCAAAAACATATAAGGGAGCTCAGGGATAACTTGGACATGGGGATGCATTGGGCACCTTTAAAATTACCATTATAGTGCTGTGATTTGTATAACTTGTCATCCCCAACTGTCTTCTTCGGGTGTCGCGGGTTACATCATTCGAAGTGCAGTCTCTTGGTGACGTTGGTGGCTAGGCACCGGTCCCGTGGGTGGGCTTTGCCGGAGTGGTGGGAGTATACCATCTCGTGGAACAGCGACGATGTGGACCAGCCGATGGCGAGAGTTGAGGGGTATAAGGTGGGAGTCCCGGCAACACGTGTGTCGTGGTGGGTGGTAGGAAGTGATCCCGGCAACGTGAATCGTTGTGGGAGGTAGGAAGTAGTCCCGGCAACGTGAATGGTGGTAGGAGGTAGGAAGTAGTCCCGGCAACGTGAGTCGTGGTGGGAAGTAGGAACGGGGAAAGGAATCCTACCAAAATTGCTCTTTAAAAAAATGACAGTTTGTTTTGCTCTTTTGTAACGGTGGTTCGCCAGGGTGGGTCACCACTGAATCGGCTCTAGAATTCACCATATTATATACTCTCCACTGCTGCCTGGCTTTGTCCAATAAGAGAAAAGGGAGCTTTCCACTAGTTAGGGAAAACGTGAGTGATAATGGCCGCCAAGTGAGCCAATAGGAAGTGGAGTTCTCATAGCCATAGTCATAGTCAAATGGCATGCTCTGATGCTCCCTGAAGGGGATCACGAGAGCAAGTTCCAACACGTACCGACCAATTGGTCACACCGTGTGGTTCGCAAAAATTATAGACGGGTTGTCGCGTTTCGCGAAGTTCTGGAACAAAGAAACAAAGAAAACATATTATTATTGGGGGGAAAGAGTTTTGGGAAACCGAATAAGGGTTTTTTAGAGTTACGTGCGGAGACACTGCTCTATGGAGGCTGGGTGATAACCTCCCAAACCACTGTTGTCACATCTCGCTTATCCGAGCAGGGCTTTGGGACGTCGATGGCACCCACCAGGGTCGATGACGTAGTTCCCAAGCCCCTGGATAAGAGGATTGGTGGCACCGGGAGGTCTGGCGTAGAAAGACTGCGCTAGTCCCCGGAAGTGGTCCTTGATGATGGGCATATCCAGGTCGCGATGCAGAGTCTCATTTCAGACATACCAAGGTGCGCCCACAATGATCCTCAGACACACGCTCTGGAATGCCTGCATCCTCCTCATATACGAGTCCGCCAGGTGGCCCCAAGCGGGACACGCATAGTCGAGGATCGGTCTGAGCAGCTGCTTGTACAGCGTCAGACCGTTCCTTGTAGACAGGGCGCTACGCCTGTTGAGCAGTGGGCCTAGGATTCCCAGCCTTTGCCTCGCTTTG
>CABFOW010000684.1:163318-185109 GCA_902141385.1 Timema californicum
GGTGTAGAGTCTCATTCCGGACATACCAAGGTGCGCCCACAATGATCCTCAGACACACGCTCTGGAATGCCTGCATCCTCCTCATATACGAGTCCGCCAGGTGGCCCCAAGCGGGACACGCATAGTCGAGGATTGGTCTGAACAACTGCTTGTACAGCGTCAGACCGTTCCTTGTGGACAGGGCGCTACGCCTGTTAAGCAGTGGGCCTAGGACTCCCAGCCTTTGCCTCGCCTTGTTGAGTCTCTCGTTGCAGTGTCATCTCCAGGTCAGTTTGGTGTCCAGCGTAAGTCCCCGGTACTTAACACTGTCCACCCATCTGATCTGTTCCTGAACAGCCGGAGTGGCGCTGGCCTGTAGTACTTTCCTTTCCATGTGAAGAGCACTGCAGTGCTCACGTTGATACTTGTTCTCCAGGTGTCAGCCACCCCTCCAGGTGCGTCTGGAGTCGCCTCTCCACCAGCTTCCTTCACCACGACTCCGCTACTAGAGCCAACTTGGTGTCTGGGGATTTTGGAATGTCGTTCACATAGAGACTGAAGAGCACCGGGCCCACAATGGAACCCTGCGGCACTCCCGCGCGGATGCTTCTGACTTGGGAGGTGGCGTTCCCTAAGGTAGTGAAGAAGGTGCGGTGGGAAAGATAAAATTGAACAAAATTAACTAGGTAGAAGGGCAGGTTCAGGGAGAGGAGTTTGAAAAGGAGATCTTCGTGTCACACACGGTCGAAGGCCTTTGCCACGTCGAGAAAGACAGCACCAGTCAGCCTGTTGGTGTTGAAGTTCCTCGTGACCTGCTCCACGAGCCGGACAAGTTGGTGGGACCACCCGAAAGCTGAACTGCTCGTCCACCAGGATGCCCGCCTCGCGAACATGTCGGGTCAATCTCGTCAGTAGTAGTCTCTCGAACAACTTGCCCAGACAGTCGAGCAAGCTGATCGGTTGGTAGGACGAAGCTAGGGCCGGGTCCTTACCCGGTTTATGAAAGCAGAGGACGTTGGCGTGGTTCCAGAGCTCAGTGAAGGGACTCAGGAAAAGAACTGCGTTGAATAACTCCACGAGGAAGTTAATCGCCTCCAAGGACAGCTTATTGAGGACAGCGTTATTGATACCGTCGGGTCCGGGGGCTTTGTTTAGTCTTAGAGTGGCTATCGCCCGCGACATTTCTGTCACCTCCGTGGGTTCAGGTTCATCCAAGAGTCTTAACGAGGCGGCACCGATGACCTGAGCCACGTGCGCAACGTGTACCGGGTCTGACGGGTTGAGGGTCTGAGGGGGCAGGGGTAGAGGTGGAGATTGGGATAGGGAGAGGAGCAGTCTCGGTTGGGCCCTCGACCGAAGGGGTAGAACCGGATGCTACCGCTTCAGGTATGGTGGCTTTAGCAGGTGCCTCGGCCTGAGGTGGAGGGGTTGGTCCCTTTGACAGAACACTGGCGAAAGATTGTACCAGTGGCTTTGGTGTTGGAGCTGGAGTCACCGTCGCCCTCCGTCCTGCAACGTGCCTCGAGGGCTTCAGGCCTTCGCTAAGCCCATCCGTCCTCCCTTCTTGAGCCTTGGAGACACGCATATTCCCTGCCGCCCACAAGGACTTGTACGTGGGACAACCCCGCCACGCCAAGGAATGAGCTCCTGAGCAGTGCAGGCACTTCGGAGGAGATCATCTCTCCTCCGGGCACCCGCCCCTCTCGTGGTCACCATCATAGAACCCACACCTAGGGCTAGCGCGGCAATCCCTCCGCACATGACCAAACCGGAAACATGTATTGCACTGAACTGAGCCACCTGGAGACTTTTACTTCTCCCCCCTGATACGTAGCCCGCACAGGACTGATATGGAGTACAGCGTTGCGGTGTGCTCCCCGTGCGTCAGAGAAACAACGAAGTTCGGCAACCACTGCCTTTCTCGGGTCTTATGATCCCGCTTCCATTGGAAAAGCAACTGTGTGATGGATTTCACGGGGAAGTCCATCTCCACTAGCTCTTCCTGGATGTCGTCAGGGTTTGTCCGTGTCAGGAGTCACTTAACCACGACCCTGACCAGTCGATCCCGTCCCAGCTCGTAGGACCAATGCTGGATCTCCAAGCTCGGCAAGAAATTCTGGAGGACGCGGTAATCTTCCTCCGACCCTCACTGGAGACGCACTCGGTCCCCTGTCTGCCTGACCACCTCCAAAGGCTCTCGAACCTTGGACCGGATGGCCCTCTCCAACTTGGAGTAGCCCTCCACATCACAAAATATGATGGGAGGGATCTTCCCCTTTGCTTTCCCAGCCGGCCCAGAGCCACTAGTACCAGGCTTGAGTGAGGTACGGCTTTCGTTGTTACCTGTAGGTTTCCGCCGCTTCCCACCTTTACCCAGCGCCCAGCGCTGGCGCACCCTGGCCCGGGCCACCACTGACCTCACACTCATCACCAGAGCTGCCGCCTAAATGGTTAGGGTTTCCCCCCAGCAGCTTCCTGGTGTTGCAGGCCTTCCCCCTTAGGTGGGCTCTTACGGTCCGATATCCTTCAGATTCATCATCGGACCCCTGGTTCAACTCGTCACGCATCAACGGGAGGTCAGGTCCTGAAGACAGTCCGTCCACGGACTCGCACGAGCTGTCAACACGCGCGAAGCGTGTGACCCGGTCTTCCGAGTCTGAAGAAAATCCAGCCGGGCGTTTCTTACTTACCGACACCCCTTGGCGGGAAGTGTCGGAATTGACGCGGGTTTTTGAGATCTTGCATTATCGCTTGCGTCGATGCCGTTTACAGCGGTCTTTACTGGCGGAGGACGGCTAGGCTCCCCCTGGTCAGGGTTTATGTTGGCACCGTTAGGTTTCCACCCATCGTGCTGGCGGGAGCTTTCGCCATCCTCCCCAGTTTGCAGGCTGTAAATAAAAGCATAAAATAAAATCTATCTGAGTCTAAATTTGCGTCACAATACTCAACAATATTCTAGCTATTTGTGCGCTGCCCCCACACCCCCTTCCCTCTCTTAAATGACAACACACTAACATCAGAAGCGCTGTCACAATACTCAATGATATTCCCGCTGCTTGCGCGGACCCCTTCCCCTATCCCAACTAACATCGCAAGCGCTCGAGTCTTATCGGCTCTTACCGGGGAGAGGACTAGTTGAAGCCAGCCTAGTTCGTCTCTATAATAAGATATATGCTAACAGTTGGCGTTCTGTCACAGGTAAATGTAATTTTTGTTTTCTTCTTATAAGTGGTAGTGTTGTGGTTGTTAAGTTTATGTAATTGTTCCCATTAATTAAAGAGATCTTGTGAAGTGTTAAAGTGTTCGATTGACAATTTAGTTTGACAGAGTTTGAAAGTGTGAACTATGGAAGGTGACTTGGATTTGAAAACTGTTCCCTCACAACAAAGCTTGGGGAAGGGACCTGAGACAAGTAGCAGGGTTAGTGAAGGTAGTTCAGTGGGATGTAGCAGTGCCGATCACCGTTCTCAATGCTGTGCTCTCGACCGATTATTCGCAGTTTCGTTTGGAGCCCTCACTTTTGAAGAAAAGCATCAAGTAATAATGAGAGGTAGGCCAACTCCAGACATTTCTGTTAAAACAAAAATGAAAGACTATACAAGTCATTTCAAAACAGAATATTATACTTCTTCAAAATGGTTAACTGCATGCAAATCAAGAAACAGGCTGTATTGTTGGCCTTGTGTGTTGTTCGAAAAAAATCAGGGAATGTGGAATAATAACAGATTTTGTGATATCAGCAATTTTCACAAAGCCAAGATGCACCATTAAAAGACTCACTCACACCTATCCGCAATAACTAAATTAAAAACTTTCGGGAAAACCAGAATAGATTTTCAACTGATTGAGCAAAAAGGTTAGACGTTTTAAAACATAATGCAGAGGTTTATTCAAACCGGGATTTAATGAAACGATTAATTGATGTGTGCTGTTTTTTGGCTAAGCAAGAGCTGCCATTCAGAGGTCACGACGAACGGGAAGATTACCTTAACGGGGGAAACTACATTGAACTAATGCAGTTACTTTCTAAATACGATAGTAAAATAGATTTTCATCTCCAGAGTAGGGGAGCATTTAAAGGAACCTCCAACAAAATTCAAAACAACATCATTGAATGTGCTGGTGATGTAATTTTGGATAAGATTAAGTTGGAAATAAATTATGCATTTTTTCTAGCAATAATGTTGAATGAAACTACGGACATTGCAAAGCTCTCTCAACTTTCGACAGTACTTCAATATGTGAAAGATGGCCAAATATATGAAAGATTTATTGGTTTTTTAGATGTCAGCAGTGATCGCACTGCAATTATTTTAAGTGAGCATGTTTTTCGGATCCTTTCGAGTTTCAATTGTGAGCAAAAACTTGTAGCACAAGCGTATGATGGAGCCGCTATATTTTCTGGACATTTAAATGGTGTACAAACGTTTGTGAAAAAGAAGTGCCCAGGTGCACTCTTCATCCACTGTTATGCTCACAAACTAAATCTAGTTCTTTCACAGTCTGTGAATCATATAACAGAATCCAAGATATTTTTTAAGACATTGAATGGCATTCCAAATTTCTTTTCACATTCTCGAAACGCATTAACGCTCTTAATCAATCTAAGGTAAAAAAGTGGTTTCCAACAGTTGTCAGTACAAGGTGGAATTATAATTCCAGAATTGTGAACACGGTGAATGAAAATAAAACAGAACTCATAGTTTTTTGAGAAAATTGCTGAAAATCCAGATAGTTGGGATACTGATGCTTTCGTGACTGCTAAAGGGTATGCCTCATCATTGAGAGATTTCGATTTCGCCTTTCCACTGAAGGTTTTCAGCAATATTTTTTCTCTCACCGACACATTATTCAAAATTCTTCAAACCAAAACTCTCGATGTGAAATACTGAATCGATAAAGTAAAAGAGGCGATTTATCACCACAAAGATGCTAGAAACGACTTTGAAGAGTCGTATAGAAAATTAGAAGGTGATGGCAACGTGGAAGCTCCTAAGAAGAGACGTAGAGAAGATGGCTTATTGAATCCAAGAAATAAATATGTGCATCTTTATAATAAAATTATTGACACCATGGTTGGACAAATGGAGCTGAGGTTTCAAGATCTTAATGAGCTTCAATTTATTGAGCTGCTAGATTCAAAAAAAATTTCAAAGCTTCAAATATCGATTTCCTGAAAGTTTATTTTCGTCACTTAAGTCAAGATATGGTAGTCTTTTCCATTTTAGGCAATTTTCGAAGTGAATTAGTGTCAGTTTACAGACTATCAGACTTTTCAGATAAGACTGTGACTGAAATTAGGAAGTTCCTGGAAGAAACAGACTTAGCAAAAGAAGCGTTCCAAGAAACATATAAATTGGGTTGTTTGATATCAACAATACCAGTAAGCACAGCCAATGTTGAGCGCAACTTCTCTTGTTTGAAACGTATCAAGACGACTGTGCGTAACACCCAGTGTGAGAATAGGCTCTCCACACTTTCTCTGATGTCAGTCGAAAAAGGCTTGATAGATGAACTGCAGAGTCAAAAATCATTCTACGACGCCGTTATTGACAAATTCATTCATAAAGGTAACAGAAGGATTGCACTAATATACCAATAAAGGTAAGATTCAACTGATATTTTTTTATTTAATTGTTTAATTATTTATGTGTTGATTTGTTCCATGTTTTGGTTTTATTTATGTATGTATTTGTTTGTTTATTCCATGTCTAAATATTGTGAATCGGTTGGAGGAAGATAAATTGCCTACCCTATGACCTGTAAAAGTGTATTTGCTAAGTTAACATATTGTACATTATATGGAGAGTATTCCTCTTTAACCCCATAATGAAAGGTGTCTTCAAACCTAGTCCTCTTTGAGAAAAGTCACCGCACGCCACTGGTTATGCGTTATGCTTGATGTTTATAAACATTGAATTAACTTTGAACTGCTTAACTTGTGAATTGTATTTCACAATTAGTTGGTTAAGGGTTTACTTGGGAGAGTTCATGAATAACATTATCATATTATTCAAAATTAGTAATGTTATGCGGTAGGCTTGGTATTTATAAAAATTGAATTAACTTTGAATTACTTAACTTGTGGAGTATATTTCATATTTAATTAGGTAATGTTTTAATTGGGAGAAATTATCTATAATATTATTTATAGTAATATTCAAATTTAGTAATGCTATGCATTATGTTTTGTGTTCATAAAACCCGCTTCGGTGGCGTAGTTGGTTAACGCGCTTGTCGTGTTGAGCTCTACTGCACTGAGGACGGGGAGATTGAGGTTCGAATCTCGGTCGGGTGAACTGGAGGTGGTTTTTCCTAAATGGTTTTCCACTCTCCTTCCACGCAAATGCGGGTTCATTTCCTCTGATTAAACCTTCCCAATTGCTAATCCATTAGTGTAATTAGTACTTAAAGCGTATAAACCGAACGGGTAGTAAGACGTGGTGCTAAATATTATTTTGTATTCATAGACATTGAATTAACTTTGTTTTGCGTAATATTTCTATGGTATTTAAATGAAAACATTTAAATTTGTATGAAATAATTTCCTTTTGGGAAATATCGATTTTTATAGTTGCGCATATTCAAGGTCATTGCTGTTATTGTATCTATGCGGAACAAGCTTAAATTTCTTCTAAATATATGCATGTTGTTAAAATTTGGCATAAATTTAATAAACTTGCTATTTATGACTTGCAATCTTTTAATATTATATTTGAGCCATGTTATCCCTAGGTTTAGGAAAGTATACTATCTAGGCACCTTTTTTTTTAGCTTTCAACTTTATCCTGCCCATATAATATTAATATATATATTTGAAGGAGGACCGTAGTTTTTTCCACATCTAGGATTGAGTTGCGTGCACTGGGGACGTATTATATACTCAGCATTGTCAAAACAGTAATTCACACTGCTCACTTCTATTTGTTTATTTACATTTTTTTAAATAACATTAGATTATATTTTCTTTTCGTGTATTTGAGCCCCTCTAATTTTATAGTTAGAGTTACAACTTAAAATTACCAAAATGATGGTAACGGTTGTAAATTTTTATACATGGGTTTTAATTTACTTGGGAAATATTTCGGGAGGGCGGTTTAAGATATTCCCAGCCCCCCAATATAAAAACAAGGGGGGTGGGGGTTTCAAGCCCGAAAGCTCCTCCTGTTCCGGAGCCCCTGATCTCCTTATAAATGTATCCAAACCAAAGTGATAATTTTTGATAAGGATGGATCAGGAAATATTTTAAGCTTAGTATAAATGGAAAACTGTTAGAACAAGTAAATTATTTTGTGTATCTAGGCAGAATGTTCTGCAGTAAACATGGAAGGATAGATGGGGAAAGCGACAGACGGGTGAATGTATTTAGTTGTATGGGTCTATTCCAAAGAATGAAGTAGGCCCTATTGTTGAAAGTGGCAAAGTTGGTAGTATATTAATGGGTGTTAACGCCAATATTGTTTTAGGGACATGAAGAGTAGGTTTGTAATAAGAAATACAAGAGCAAGTTTAATGCGGTCGGAATGAGATATCTAAGAAACATATGTGGAAAAAACTTGTATAGACAAAGTCAGTAATAAATGACACTGAAGGAGTTTGGTTTAAAATGGGATTCAATAGGTCAATGTAAAATAAGCGTCTTCCATTGGTTTGGGCATGTTGAGAGGAAGAGTGTGGATCAGGTGATGGAGCAAATATAAGATGGTAGCGAGTGTAGATAAAAAAGAAGAGGTAAGTCATGTAAGACGTTGCTATATGTTTTGGACAAATGTGTGAAAAAAGAGAAAAAAACTAAGAGTTTTAAGAATAAAAGAGCATGCATGACTCTGTGTATGGATGTTGAAGCGAAGGGAGTATGCAAAGATAGGGGAGCATCGAGAAAGCTAATGAGGATGGATTAAGTATGGAGTGGCTTTTTGATCTAAATGCAGTTTCTTGCTTAGGTAACGGCATTATTAGGTACCTATGTATCTATTATAACGAGTTACAAGTTAAAGCTATTTCAAATGGGGCAACACTCACCCACCGCCCTTGATGAACTCCAAAACAAGAGCACGTGCTCTTGACCTTCGCTCTCCAACTGACACAACAGACTAAATGGAGCTTTCGACTTACGGGCTACTCGGAAATCAACCCACGCCTGGCCGGAAACAAATGAGGTTACACGCGGCCAGACAAAGTTACGACTTCCGCCGCTAGGACCATCTAGAATAATCTACTTGTTGCTAGGACCTCCTACTCTTGTCGTGTTTGTTCTTTCTACCTACCCCCTCCTTCCCTTGCCCTTTCTCTCTGTGGGTACAACTATGAGTATATATTGGAACGTTGTTTTTCAATGGACACTCATTATACCACCGACCGACCTAGGTGAGGACGGCAACTAATGGGCCGGGATCTATTATTTAATTATTCAAAATTCTCTTTCGGTGTAATGGGGGGGATATTTATCAAAATTAATGTCTGGGACTTAAACTCTTATAATCTTTAAACTTTGAAATGTTTCTCACCGCTCGAGGCAAATGCGGTCGCCTTTCTCTCTCCTGCGAACTTTAATTCAATTAGTCTGTGCGATTTCTCTTTAATTGTATATATAATTTAATTAATGTATTATCAGGCCACGCTGTGGAGAACTTTGCGTCTCGGGCTTACCACCCATTCTCTCATGATATATTTAGCTTATATATTGTATTTGCAGTTATCTTGTTAACTGATCGAACGTTTTGTATTTGCAGTTATCTTGTTAACTGATCGAATGTTTTGTATTTGCAGTTATCTTGTTAACTGATCGAACGTTGAGCACAGGGCACTAGTAGGTTAGTTTGGGACTTGGTCCTAAGATATATTCTTGTATTATAACCGCTCGACTTTATGTTGATTTATTTTGGGCTTGAAGGCGCGTATTTATTTTTCTTGTTATTATTACCTAAGTTTAAATGTTTGTTTGGGGTTACGATGAAGTATCGTATCAATCGTGTCAATCAGTTAGATTGGACATCTACAATTTAAAAAATTCTATAATTAATTATGCAAGAAATAAACTATATTCGCATATTTAGTTGAGTCTACTCTGAAGATACGGTCTAATAAATCTACGTTTCTCCCTAACTTCAAGCATTCAAGCACGTGGATGGTAAAAAATACTGAATTTTGTTAAATACGAGAGTAGATATCAAAGAAGAGAATTAATATTGACATAGTTATGAATAAAATCACTTTAACGCATTGCTTTTATCATTGGATGAAGTCAAATAAGATTTACTTACGCCGGCCATGTGGTTAACATGAGAAAAAATAGTAAACTACATCTATATCCTGAATAACATAATTAAAACAGATATATTTCTATAAAATATGCCTTGCTGAGTACTCACATCCTTTGGATGTCCACTGATTCTTTTCTCCCACATATGAAGTTCAATAAAACTGTTCAATAATGGCTGATCCACGTGTTCTCGTATCTGGTTCTCTTGAAGGAAAGAAGTGTTGCTAAGCTTCGACGTAGAGACCGGTGGCACGCCAACGAACCTGGTGGTAAACCAAGAAAGCTTCTTCCTACCCTCGCCCCCCCCCCCCCTTCGTACGTGAATTCCTCTTGTCAATTTTCTCTTTATCCCGCCTTCCTTCGTAGTTCCTTATCTATATCCTTATATTTATCGTTCTCTCTACTTTCTTCCTTTCGTATCAGGTTGACCACTATATAAGGGGTTGCGTCCCAGCTCACAATATAGCCATTTACTGTATCTCTGCATTGAAGGAAGGACTCCAGGTTCGTCTGAACAGCGATGAAGATGAAGGCGTCGGATTCACCGCCACCTTAGACGGGATGACCGTTATTCCGTGACCGCCTACAAAGTCAAGGCCGTGGGGTTCATCGCAGTCATGGATGGAACCACAGACTTCGCCTTTTTTTAAGTATTCTACCGTAATCAACGAGTCCTTACGACTTAGATAATTTTGTTTATAAAGATCAGTTATTTCTGATTGTACACCTTTAGTTTTTTCATATTGTCAGAGACGTCTTTTTGTTTGTTAGTAGGTCTAGTTGACCGTTGATAATGTTAAAGTCTTGTTGACTTGTCAACTCAAGTTTCAATTTATTTGTTTTAAAATATGGTGTTCTTTAGAATGCCGGACGCATCCTGTAGTTTATTTGTTCCAAATATTGTAATTACGTACAGAAATCTCTGTTGAGATATGTGTATGCCTCCGAGGCAGATAGCGTAGATAAGTTATAATGTATTAATAATGAACTTATAATATTCCACTAGTTCCTTTAATGTATATATTTAAATCAGAAATTGTCATGACGCCTTGAACGGCGTGAGCAGTAGCTCAGTTTATGGATGGCTAGTCCCAGGTTGTCGGTTTGTTTATCTTGTTCCATTTCTGTTGACAGATACCAGTGTTTTAGGTTGGTCAAGTAATCACGCTTCACGTGTAGTATTAGCTACAGTGCGCAACCCAGGGAACTACACTAGACTCATAGTAGGGTCCGCGCAGATAATACTCTTTAAATCTTACCTTTCGATATATATCTAGTTTTGTGTTCTAAAGGCTCATGCCTTTAGACCTTTCTGTACTATTGAATGCCCTGGCAGTACCAAAGGGGAATGTGACCAGCCATAGTACTTTTGATTACACCTGTTTCTTAGCCATCTACTGCTGTTATTAACAGCCGGTTATCCTAAGTGTTTAATGGATAATATTTTTAAGGCCCCATCAAACATAGCCTGGGTTAAAATTATTTGTATACCTTGTTATATATTTTTCTAGTAGTGATAATTGAATTGTTCTACTTTATAGAATTTACTTCTACCTGTGGCCAGGCGACTACGCAGCCCGAGTAGCCCCAGTCTGATTGGATCAAAAACCTTGATCGTTTCATCTGCATTATTGTAAACCATTGCTATCTTAATTTTGTTTTTGTTATCAATAAATCTTATGTTATTCAATTTTTGTTCTTTCAATTATATCATGTATGTAAATGTACAATGGTACAAACTGCGTCTAGTCTAGGTCTACCTGTGGCCTAGTAGTAGCAGTGATAAACCTTACAGTTTTTTGTGCTAATTACTCAAGCTAAGGGAACTATAAACTTTTCGCCTCTCTGTAAGGGATATGTGAATATCAAGTTGATCATGATAAATGATCATGATCATTGCGTTTTGGTGCGTGTTTGGGTGATTTCCTATATTAATTCTAATGATAATTAATGTAGAAATATTAGATAGGAGTAATAACGTAATTCTAATGATAATTAATGTAGAAATATTAGATAGGAGTAATAACGGAGTTATTGCTTTTTTTCTCTAAATGCGCGGGATATTCAACTTTGAACCATATACTTCCATGATTACTATTAATATTAGTGTTGTACTGACAACCAGCTAATTACTTTATGTTTCCTTTTCTATTTTCAGGCATTGTAAAGTCTATTGATTCCATTATCTAATTCGAGTTTTTATATTTGAGAGGATAAGCGCTTCACGCCATGTTATTATATTTTGTTCCAATTATGTATTTACCATTTTGATTGTTCTAAATAAAATAAACAAGCTTTGTTATTGACAGTTAAACTGCTTGGCTGATTTTCCCGTCATTATTCCTAATATTTTCCCAAGAGGTTTACACTATGTATGTATTTATGTTTAAAAGGAATAGAATGTGGATGAAAATGCGATAACGTACATTCAAACCACCTGCGTCCGTTTTATCGGTTTGCACTCTTTTATCCTTGCTTTAGCTATTCGTAAATTCTGTTCGAAATCAAAATTTTAAATTTTAAAAATCCAAATTAACTATTAATTTGTTGGTCACATGACAAATCATATTTCATTTGGATAAATACTTGTTTGAAACGTTAGCGCTATCACTACTTACTGTTATTAAAAATATAGCCACAGACTAGTATATACAGTCGCGAAGATCCGGGCAAATAATTGCCGCCAGTGGGATGACAGCGCTTCTAGCCGCCAGAAAGCACCACTCTTCTGTCGACAAACATTCCAATAGTAGTATATTCACTGCGTTGATCGTTAGTCGTTCGTAACAAGATGTATTTGAGAAGTGGATAAGTTAATTAATATTATTATAATGGCTACAAAAAGAGGCGATGTGTGCAGTTCTATAAATTGTAGTAACAATAAGACAAATGAACCTGAAATTACATTTTTTAATATTTCCTAAAGACAGTTAAAGAAGCATAAAATAGCTAGACAACAGCTGACAGGACGATTTATTCAGGAAAGACGTACAATATTTGCATAATAACATTAAGATTTGTGTATTTCATTTTGAAGATTCACAGTTTATGACGAGAAGAAAAATAAATTAATATGAAATGCGATTCCAACTCTTATTGATGTGTCAAACAAACCTGCAAGCGTGACATTGAAACGGAAATTACCAACTAAAAGTAATGAATCGACTTCAAAGAAAATAAAGTTAGTGCTACTTCTGTGGAAACTTTCCTTAATATGGGTGATGTAAATAAAATAACTGTAAATGAAAAAAGTTAAATAAACGTTCCAGACACTTCAACAAGTCAAGACTTAAATGAAATACAACAATTGAAGAAAACTATTGGATATTTAAAAAAAAAAACTCTTGTAAAAAGAAAAGGGCATGAATTTCTTGATTAGGGAACAAATGTAATGAACTTAGGGTGTGTTATTGCCATCTTAATGTCATGGGCACAATAAAAATATATAAAAAATATAGTGTTGCTATTGACAGATATTGCATTAAGTGTATATTATCGAAATACTTGACAAAGGAAGCCCTCAATATACTATTGAGTCATATTAAGATAACTTCGAACATAAAATGTGGTAGTAGATTGAATGAGAAAATTAAGCTATTTGCCTTCAACATGTTATTTTGCAGTCTACAAGGCTATAGATTTTTGTTTAGATATTTTAACTAATTTTCGGTGCGAACACTGCAAAGTTTGTTGAAGGAATAAGACCCCAGTGTGATGTAAATGAAAATATATTCACGCTGTTAAAGGAATAGGTGCAGCATATGTTTGAAAAAAAAATGTATCCATGGATGAAATGTCGTTAATGTGCAATTTGTCATTTGACAGCTCTACTGACTATATTCTAGGATTTTAGAATTCTGATGACAAATGAACATGAAAGATTGCGAACAGTGCACTTGTTATATTGATTGATGGAATTTTTTCTAAGATGAGACAACCACTATTATATTTTTTAATAACGAAAATATGAAAGCTTTGGATTTGAAAGATATATTTATTGATGTTGTTGGCAAATTAAAAGAAGTAGGATCGGCAGTAAAAACGGGTGTTACAGACCTAAGATCTAATTTCTTGGAATGAAGGAAGGATATTGGAATAACAAAGGAAAAGCCTTATTTAATTTATGATGCCGACTAAATTTATTTCTTTTGTGACACACCTCACGTGCTAAAAAGAGTTTGAAATAACTTAGCTAAGTACAACATTGAACATAAGTTGGAAAATGTGGGGACCGGAATAACTTTTTGGAAACACATTTTAACTTTGTATTTAAATTACATCGATAGAAAGTACAAATTGGCTCCAAAACTGACACAAAAGTCTGTTTACCTACCACCATTTTCAAAAATGAAAGTTTGTATTGCTGCTCGGGTTTTAAGTCACACTGTAGCTGCCGCCATTGAAACACTTGTTGCTTGTTGCATTGTAAAATCTGTGGCTTTTGCTACATCTGAGTTTAGCCAAAAAAATTAATGATTGGTTCGACATATTTAATGGTTATTTTGTGAACTGCCCTATACCTTTTAGAAATTGCACAACTAAAAGTTCTAAGCACCTTGAAGTTATTTTATGAATTGAAGAATGGAATTTTCGTGGTTCACAAAATAAGGACGTCACCAATATATTAAAATGTGTTAAAGGTTTGAAAATTAACAATAACTCCCTCAGGATGTTTGTGAATGAGCCATTAGATGATAGATTAAGTGGCAAATATTTGTTGACAAGAAAAATAAATCAGGATAGTGTGGACAACTTTTTTTTTTAGTCATTAGGCACAAAGGGGGATTCCGAAGCAATCCATCTCCAAAGCATTTTATTTCGGCCTTTAATAGTGAAACGTTGAGTACGCTACTCAACTGTGACAACACCACAGCTGGCAATTGTGAAACTGTGGACTGGAGACCATTAATTTTGGACCTAAAATCTGCACACACACTTAGGATTTCTTTATTGTTGAAGCCTGAAATTGAGAGCTGCGCATTAGAGACAGTCATTATTAGCAATGATTTCTCAAGAGATTTGAGTATATTTAAAAAAAAGTTTTTTGCAGTCCACAAATGTGATAAATGCAAATAATTTTTAACTGAGAAAGACAGTATTGTTGACAAAAGCAAAAAAAAGTGTATACTCTTTTCCAAAATTATGATAACAGTGTTGAATTTGGAAGCTTAATGATTTGCAAAAATTTCTTTTTTACATTTTTGGAAAATTGTGAAAATCAGTTGGCATACGATTTTGATAAGTTTGCTCATAAAAATAGTGAGGCAGTGTTTTTCAAACTGATGCATTTTCTTTGATTTTCACATGAATGTTGCCAAGATACAAAACCTTCTCTCATTAAACTGTATGTAAAGATTAGGCTATATTAATCTCTGAAATCTAGTAACGAAATGCTTCAAGCCAAGCAAAGAAAAAAAACTCTAACATTTCACCATTTGGGATACTGACTTTAAGAAAAGTGTGATCATGACTGTACACAAAATTAAATTTGATTTTTAATTTGATTTTATTACTGTTAAAGTTTGCTACCTTTGTTTAAGTTTTATTATGTATTTAAGTTAGCTTACTTTACAACATATTTTATGTAAAGTAAATAAATTAATCAAATTAAAATTCATCTTATTATCAGTGTGTATCTTCCTTGACGTCCTTATGTACCATTTTTATTTTATTTTGCTACTCCAATTAATAGTTTTGATGTAGCATAAACATAAAATATATTCCTCTATCCATTAGTTTATAGGCCTATATTATATTTTTAAAGTTACACATTATAATTAATTTATAATTTTGAATTAAATTGGAGGATTTAATAATGATGTTCTTAAAAGTCTCAACACGATTATTGTAATTAACTTAACCCTCAACTAAGAGTAAATGCATTACACTATCTTTCAAGTGATATGTAAATTCTTCAATTAACGTTTCCTTATCAAAGAAGTTTAATATATTTGAATAAATAACGTTTTAAACTGATATTTTAAATGCAGAGCTATACAATTAATGGACAGGTCCGTGCATCTGCTTGCAGGCCACTTGAAGCGCTAGCGTCGCGCAGGGTTGCACTTTTCACCACTAGTAAGCTTAGCGACTGTATATATTAGACTGTGATATAGCTGTAGAGTGTACACCACTGTAGAGACTTGTCTATGCTTTAGAGTGTAGACATAGAAAAGGTGTACCTGTACAAAAGCGAATCTGAAATATGGGCGGCATGATTCTCAACTTCAAAACAAGTACTTTCAAACTGTCAAATCAATTATATTGTGGTTATGTTATAATTTTACTACTGGCTCTTGCCGCCATTTAATGCTGAATCGTTTATTATTTTAAATCAAGAACATCTGATAACATATTTTGATATCATCTTGTAATATAGTAAATAGGGGTAATATGATTATCATTGGAAGTACTTTCTAGGTGAAAATAATTGTTTTAAATGAATTCCATATGTTGAGGTTACAACTATTTTCACGTATCTGAATGTTATAGATCTAGCTATAAAACCGCCAACAATTTTGAAAATGCCGCTGCCATATTTACTAAGGAAAGCGTCAAGTTTTATTCTTGGAAGTCAAAGAGCTAGTCCTGCACCTCCTTTTACCGACGGTGAAGTAGTATTTTGTGAGTATTCAACTATACTAAACGACTTAAGAGTCTAGCCTCAATATAGATCTATCAGGTATAGTACTCACTGAGGACGAGATTCTTTATTTTAATTCCTGTCATATCAGGAGAAATTTAATCTTTTTGACTGGACATACAAGAAAAGCAAATTTCCAATGATAGAATTAATATTGTAACAGTAATTCCATACAGTTTAAATAAATGGAGAAAATTCACCTAGAGGTTACTCGAAAACATTCAGCCATATTGTATAAGAAACTAACAATTTGCGGAACCCTACATACCTAATCATGCCATTTCCTTATGGGTTAGGCAAGAAACTTTGAATATAGGCTAGCTAAAAAAAACTTCATACTTAATCCATCCTCACAAACTTTCTCCACAATTCCCTATTCTTTCATACTTCCTTCACTTCAACAACATCCATATACCGAGTCATACATGCTCTTTTATTCTTAAAACTCTTAATGTCGCCCTTTTTCACATATTCATCTACAACATTTAGCCACGTCTTACATGGCCTACCCCTTTTGATCCATACACTTCAATTTTATGTCCATCCACAAAAATCTATCAATGTTTTTGAAACAAGCCTAATTCTTGTAAACTAGGCCCTAGTAGGTATTAGAACAATTTTTGTAAATTAATAAGATCAAAAATACTTTGTACATCTTCTAATGAAACTACTTTCTTGAAGTAGACTGTCACACATTTCAATCAAAACTGGAAACTATTGGGCGCTATCTCAATCACTTCTGAGATATTTTATGTTAGAATAGGTATTTTGGGGAACCATATATATAATATTTATATATAAACCATCACAACCAAGTTTAATCTAACCTTTCATGCACAAATAAATAAAAATTTTGATAAGTGTTTATAAAATATTTTAGGCAATGGGAAGGAATTGTAGGATTAAGATAGTTTTAAAAGAATAGAATTAGGCCTTTAGGCGTGTGCATCAAAATAGTGTGACTGATCTGTGAGTGTGTTTGTTGACACAGTATTTGAGCGCAACATATTTAAGAATCACAGAATTTAATGAAAAATATGTTTTGTTCATTTGGGATAGTTGATGATAGTAATACACATTTTAATTTTTCCGTATTAAAATTATTTTGATGCCATGTTGTGAAATTCTTTTGAATACTTACTTTCTACATATTAATATAAATCTAAGTGTGTATTTGGTGAGTTTAGGCCTATTTAACGTTTTTTTAAACTAGCCTACCATTGTAATTATTTTACAATAACTTTTATTATCATTGAAAAATTGATGAACGTATGTATAGGTATTCAAAAATATTAAATTTATCATTATATGACGTATGTAACAAAATCAAAGAATCTCCTTCTCAGTGCATACTGTTCTTGATCTATTTTATGCAAAATTATTTGTACAAGCTTATGCACTAAATTTAGTAAAGTAATTTTTCTTTTATTAATAGTTGAAATTTTTATTATTGGCCAAGTACAATTGTATTTTACTGTAAGTTTACAACTAATTTTTTAACTAAACCATTTATGTAATCTAAATATAAGCTATGTATTCTTATCTGCTATTACTATGTTTTTTTAACATTGCGTTTCACAACCCATTTGGATTTTATGCTTATGCACTAGTTATGTTAAAGGCTTAGGGATGAGGAAGGCTGAATTTAGAGGAAGTGTACCCACAGTTACATGGATAGAGAGTGGGAAATAATTTAGGAACACCACCCTCAGTACACTTGACCAGGATCGACCCCCGATCTCACCATCATCAGCAGTCTAGTTTATTTGTGAGAGTAGCGCCTTAAACTATGGGGCCACCAAATCGGGTATTATTACTTGTAGATTTGGCTTGTGTACAATGCCGTCAAGCTATGTTGTTGCTCCCATTAACTATTGTCAAATATTCTATTATTTTCAATAATATCTTTGGGATGTTTTGTTGTTTCCTATTCTTGTTATCTATATTCATTTTATGTTTTTCATTAGGCTACTAGGATTGATAACCTGCTATACAAACAAATTTTGTAGCCATAGTAATTCTGTATATTCTAATGTAATTTTGTAACTATCTACACTAAGGCTATCAATGATTATTGTCAGATTTACCATATTACAGCACAAAATCATATGTATACAGTTCCTACAATAGAACTACTTGGCGCTTTGGTACATAAATGTTAGTAAATAAAAAACAAATAAAAACTATCTTAATTTTTAATCATTGATCCCCAAATGCCAAAGGCAAAAAAAAAGTATGTGTGTGTGTGGTTTTTTATCATTTATTGGAGATATTTTCTGTGCACTCTGAACCTGATTATATCAGCCCACAACTTATAACTATCTTAAATATATTACTGACTCAATACCTAGCCTCCGGGTGTTAATTCAAGACTATGAAAGGGGAAACCCACATTTCACCAATGATACATTTTTCAGCCGTGGCAGGAATCGGACACACACACTTCTGACTAAGTTAAGGTGTCAAACAATATTAATTCTTAGTAGCTAACTGGAATATTCTTTTATAGGAACCAAGGGCAGGAATTTAAATTCTGCTGCTAATTGTGGAAAAGAATTGCCTTAAATTTGTTCCATCTAGGTAGAGTGGGAGGGAGTTTGGCAGTTTGGAACTGAATAATAATAATGGTTTCATTTTTGAATTTGATTTAGGCCTAACCTAAAATCTTGAATTAACTTTTAATGAATTGGGCCAATTTAGATTTGACTACAAGACAGCCTAACAGACTTAGTGGTCATAGATGAAATATCCAATTCAGTCACTTTAATTAGAGAAGGTGTGACCATTGATTTAAATCAGTAAGTAATTACGTACTACCTACCAAATGGCATCATCTGACCCAGATCACAACATGAACACAAGGTTTCCATGTATTCTGAGCTAAGCCTATCAAATCCCTCTCTTGATACCCAATATACCTTTAATTAATATCGGTTGTAATACCTTTCCACCTATGCCTTGTCTCCCAAGCGCTCTCCCTTTAAAATGTTGGAATATAAAATTACAGAAAACAATATACCTAATTAAGGTGTTGGAGCCACTTTGTTGTGTATACCTTTTTTCACAATAATTTTTTGAACATCTGTACTTTGAAACATATAACCTTTTTACCAGATAGTATATTTGTGACTAGCAATCCCACACGTCGTTGCCCGTGACCCACTGTGGTATTGTGTTAGAAATAGCCTAATTAAAAAGCCTGCCTAGAGGTGCATTCGGACCCCCTTCCATCAACCTATGTTAAAAATTTCAGATCTCTACGTGCCGTAGATTTGGCTGGGCATCGCACACAAACACACAGACAAACACTTCCTTTTCTACACTAATATAATAAAGAGGAAAGATTTGATTTTTTGTTTGTAATGAGGAATAAATTAAATTTTCAAAATAAAATATAGCCTATGTTACTCGCTGATAAAGTAGCTTTATATTGGTGAAAGAATTTTTAAAATCGGTCCAGCAGTTTTTGAGTTTATCCATTACAAACAGAAAAATAAAAATCAAATCTTTCCTATTTATAATATTAGTATAGATTGCATAATGAAGTTTATTGAATATTAAAAAAAATAATTTAGGGGTGTAATGGAAATTGTAGACATTAGCTCAGTTTAATAATAAAAACATCACTCTCTAAAAATAATATTTAAAGGTAGTCAGTATTAGTTGCAAATAACTTGCATCATTGGTTGCATGGTCTAACTCGCTACTCTGGTGTTAGACTGGATTACCGGCAAAGGTATGAAATGATCAAAAACAAAGGTTAAGTAATTCCACCCTCTTTAGAAAGTGTATTGAAAGGATTAAATAGCTGTTTGTGTCAGTTTAAAGAGAACAGCCTGTTCTATCTGCTCCTAGCCTACACCTATCTGTACTCATCGCAGGTGTAAAACTGTTCCCAAAAGTCAACGCAAACAAAACTATTGATACATTTTTTTTAACATTTAGAAAGGGTGGCTTTAGGCCATAATATTAAGGCTGAATGAAGTTAGGATTGCGTGAGGGGGGAGGAGGGCAGACAGATCTAGAAGGAAAGAATCCATTTTTGACAATTACAAAAGTTGCTAAAACAATTTTCTCATGATTGCATCAAGTCATCTGATCTTAGCTGTCACTTTTAATATAATGTAATAATCCCAATTAAACTAATTATAATTGATTGAGTATGATTGAGTAGAGCAACACCCTATTTTAACTCGACCCATCCTACACTTCATACTTCTGTTTGGTGATCACTACAAACTGAATCAATTTTAATGACATTTGTTAGGGATATTTTTTATTTTGACATTTATTGCCAGACTGACCTCTTTAACCATGTGAAAGTAACTTAAAATTCAAGGCGAAATGATTTGATATATTTAAACTTGAAATCCAAAGGGAATCTCAAAAGGAAAATATTAAGACTGTAGTGATGATAAAAAAAAATGACACAACTCTTCATATTATGTGCCTAATATATTTGAATGAAGGCAGTGAGGTATACTGTTCACATAACTAAGTTACTTAAGCAGCTTATATTAAAATGTTATAAATTGCAACTGAAAAAATGAACAAGTTTGTATTTTATAAAATCCACTCCCAACCAAAAAAAAGAGATAGGAGTTAGATAGTGTTGTTCATTTATTTGAATTCATATTGCTACCTTAGCAAACAAAATTTAGCACTCGGGATATGTATAGACTACCAGCTGAGCTTATACAAAAACTAATCATTCAACACTCATCTTCCCTACACACAGAACTAACAAAACTAAAAACATTCACATGAAGAGACACTTAAATCCAGATATGCTGTTTTCAAACTGATTATATTTTCTCAGGCTGTAAAAGGTTGAGGTGAGGGTTGAGCGCTGGACCTCCCACTCCAACTCCTTTTCCTATCCCTGCTCATACATTCCTCTTTCTTTACACACTCATTTGTGGGGAAGTTGGCTTAGGTCTTCTTTCTTGTAACCCCCTGTGAGCATTAATGAGCATAGAGATTACAAGAGAAGTATTTACTAACATAAGAAATATAGGCTAGTAATAACAATTAGCAAAATGTTGAGCAGAATGAGGTAGAAATAAGGAGCTAGCTGCAAATTTAAGACCAGCCGCAATACGCCAAGACTTGACCAAAATTCTTTCTCACGATGAAGCCAGAATAAAGCCCCATGGGGATGATAAATGAGAGGAATCATGAAATGGATCAACAATAGAAAATAAGTTTAAAAATCATTTAATAGAGATACTTCTTAACTACAATATTCAAAGCCAACTCAAGGTCTCTAGCCATCTCTTGGCATCCAAACAAAGTTAACATGACATAACTATATTTAAATTGCAATAATATTTAAAATTAGTTTAGATATCCTTGCCATCTTGTGACATTCAATCATACCGTATTGCATATTTAAAGTTAGTTTAGATATCCTTGCCATCTTGTGACCTTCAATCAAATTATACAAGAGATAATTATGTGTTTACTAAACGACGCCATCCACTAGTGGAGGATACGGCCACATCCTTCATTAAGGCGCCTCAAAAATAAAACTGTGAAGCAGTGAACAAATGCCTACAATAAAGCTCAAGAGAACATAAATTTCCCCCAAGAAATTTAATTTAAAAGGGAATACTGACTTTTCTTTAGCCACTTTAATTATATTTAAAGAGAACATTCTCAGCCAAGGTTACAAGTTTAAATATTAAAGTCCGAACAGATAAATTTAGAAACTATATTGTTATTCAGGCCGAAAGAGGATTTAGAATAAAAGTGCAGATTACATCTGCCCGAACAGCATTGCTTACCTCTCTTAAATTAATTATATTTATAAAGATTAATCATCTAACAATACCTGGCACTTTATAGGGCCTGAGCCTAGTAAGGTCCTCACAGAGAGTGGATCAAGTAAAGGGAGGGGGGGGGGGG
>CABFOW010000684.1:186509-223380 GCA_902141385.1 Timema californicum
TTTTATTTGGTTTTTCACCAGGTTCTCAGTTTACCACTAAGAAGGCCTGTCTCTTTTACCCACTTACATGTGTAAAAGAAACAGGGGGGGGGGGGGGTTGCAGTTAATTCGGGTTTGAAGTGCGTACAGGGGAGGCAGCGGCTTTTATATGCTTAGAGATGCGAGTCAAAACTGGCCGGAGGGTGAGTGATGTATCCATTAATAATCATGTTACTTGTAACACTGTTACAACATGTACTTAGAACTACCCACTATTCATATCACTTATAGTTGAAATGTTTAGTTATTTACTAATCTCAAATACTTAGGCTACCCTCTTCCACAGTTCTCCCCAAAATTAATAACCCTTTTTAATCAACACGAAATGAATTGAGGTGTTTGTTTAACATTTGTTGTGTTGTGGATTGTAATCGACAAAATGAATATTGCAAGGGGTTTTAATTAGTTGCTAAACAATAGAACATATGCGCTGACAACTTAAGCAGAGTGTCAGCATTCCTCATGGTAAATCAGACTAGGAGGCAGGATAAATAGTAATGTTTGCGGGTTAATTGGTCTGACAACTTACCATTGAACCTAGGAGGGTCATGCTGCCCATTTTGGGAGTTACATGGGTTAGGACGCCAGATCACTGAGTACGAGCAATGAGGGGCTAACCATTGTGCCAAAGGTATCGAGGTTCATACCCATGTAGGGCCACCTAGAGGTCAGTCAGGCCATTGGTTAAGCATTCCTTGCTACACTTCATTCTGTCACGATCTCCTAAGTAATTCCATTAAGTTCTTTTAAATCCTTTAATATTTTTTATCACCATAACATTTTATAATAGAGCATAGTAGTACAATAAAACCATAAAATCATATTTCCAGTCACTGCCCTCATCCTCGGCCGCAACCCATCCTGATAATTTAGTTTCACAAAGGGGAGAGGTGACAACTTCCTATTTCCTCTGTTAAATACTTTGTCTTAGTCCACCCATATCCTCTAAATTTAAAAATTACACCTGAACAAGAGAATCAAATCCGGGACCTATGGCTTAGTATGCCAAAGCTCCAACCACTTTGCTATCTATGAATCTTCCTGTGCCCAGGGTCATTCTCCACTCATATTCTAAGGCAGAGTCTGTGATGGACATGCAGAAATCATCAGCTACATATGGGTAACCAACCAATTAAGATCATGAGCTTTCAGATAATGCAGCCATCATCAACATAATAGGGCTCTATGCTTAGAATAGTACAATGACAATTTTACGATTGCGCATAGCATGATGTATTAACCAAGCTTGTAAATTACAGTTATAGCTTCATCAGAATATCATGATCTGCGACTTAAGCCATAATTAACAATTATAATAGCTTGGCTATTTAATCCATCATGATATGTGCTTTTGTACAATTGTCATTGTACTATTGGCAGAATAAAGCCCTAATGAGTCGAAGATGGCTGTGTTATCTAATATCTAGTGACCTTAATTGATCACACACACATAGCTGACGATTTCCACACATCCATCACAGACTCTGCCTTGAAATCTGATTGAAGAATGACCCTGGCCACATGATGATTCCTAGATAGCTCAATGGCTAGAGCATTGGCGTACTAAGCCAAAAGTCCTGGGTTTGATCCCTGTGTTTAGTTGTCATTTTTTTATTTTAAGAATATATTAAGATGTGGCTATAACCGTAACTAATAAATATAATAATTTGGCTACTTAATCCATTAGTACCCAGCTTTGTTGACTGCCTAATGAACAAACACAACCGCAAACTATTTTTTAAAATATATGTTAACATCAGAATTATATTGAATTGTTATAAGAATGTTCTTATGACTTTTTGATATTGTTTAAATCATAAAGCCAGACCCAAATCATTTATAATTATTTTTGTTTATAGTTGTGCAATGTCTATGCAAGTTTTTAGAAAGAGTTATCAAACTTATCGTTTACACTGATGCCGATGAAATAATTATTTATTAAGTCTTAGTACCATAGCCTTTTATTTTATTGCTAGCACAACTAGCAGTGGCGGCTCGTAGCAAAAATTAGTGGAGGTGCTGCTCCAGAAATTTTTTAGCCTTTGTTTTAAAATTGTGTAAAAGGGAAAAAAATGTATAAAAATAAAATTTATTCAGGGACTTTATAAAATCTTAAGAAAAAAAAATTCTCTTACTTACTTTAACTTAAATTGTTACAGTTCAGCTTGATCTATCCATTAAAAATGAAATCTATTCTTCTTGTTTTAATTTGCACAAAAAGTTCACTAATTTTCTCCTTGATCTCCGGATGACAATTGAGGAAATTTTTCTCCATTGAAAGTACTGCAAGCGCATTTAGTCTTTCTGTTAAATAAAAGAACAAAAAAAAAGAATCAAATAGAATAATAGCTGTAAGCAGAATAATAATCTAATTCTACACTCTTCTACACTTTAAATCACATTCAAGAATATGGTACACACTTCTTAAGCACAACACACGCTGAGTAAAAAAACACTTCCTTCTTCCCCACCCCTCTCCTATGTGCGCATGCACACAACACCACATTGCTGGCACTGTGAAGCGCCACACACACATGCACTTAACTGTTTTTTGTATCACTGTTAGGTAAGAATAATGTCTGTGTGCATCCACCCACGTTACTTCGTCAGGACTGCGATGTGATCCACCACCCAGGATATCTCACAGTCAGTTGTCACTATGCTTCTGATGATAACAAGCCTACTTTGAAATTGAGCTGGATTCCTAATACTACATTACGGAGAAATCCTTGGACTGTTGAGAATCCTACCTTACAACACATAAGGTCAGTAAATCTATGAGGAATGGTGCCTTAGCACCTTATTAAATAATAAATACACTGCATCTTACTTTAGATACAAATCATGAAAAGTTTAACACTATAGGTGACCTGGCGGTCTAGGGGTAAGGTGTCAGACTTCTATGCTGGCGGCCGGGGTTCAATCCTCGGTCCCGGCAAAGATTTATCTGATTACCAAACCCTTCCTTCACCTCTGACAAGACATCTTGTGAATGTGAGGAATGCCAGGCCTCCACCGTGGTTCGGATTCCACGTTAAACTGTAGGTCCTTCATTTCATCTCACAATCACCCTACCATTTCACATTAGCATAAGTGTGTATAACCCGAACGGGTAGTATGACGCGGTGCTAATAATAATAATAATAATAATAATTTAACACTAAATTATATATTCACAAAGAAACGAGAAATTAAATAATACTCTAGCTATATTTATTTGAAATTATTTTATTTTTACAACTTTAAGACAACTGACCAAAATCTAAGTCCAGACATAAATATACTAGATGGACACATGGTTTGATCCACTATTCCCTATGATATATCATTTGTCACCTTAAGCTACAAAATTCAATTATTTTTTTTGTGAATATTAATTGAGATTCTAATTAATTAGCAAATGGAATGGTAGCAAGGTTGAATCAATTCAGCTGAGTAATTGCCCTAATGAAGGATAGGTTGTTAGATTAGATAAGTATCTAATAATAAATGATTTATCCTTAAAATATATATATATATTATTACTTTATTTTAATATTTGATTTCCATTGGGTGTGTTCATTTGGATCTTAACCAGGTTCTCAGTTTAGCTCTAATAGAGCCTTGTGTGAGTTTGCTATATGTTAAATCGTCATTGGATGGGCAAGAATGTTGATTAAGTAAAAAAACTATAGCTAGAAACAGGAAATTTTGTTGTGAAGGAGCGCTAAGTGTGGTCACTTCAGACAATTATTGTGAATTAATAAGTATTTGAAACAAGAACTTGGCTATTCTCTCAGCTGTCCCATCGGTCACCCTTTCAAATCATTATGTACAGGGACTTTTTTTGAATATACTCATTTGCTGATTTGTACTGTGTATTATTATTATTATTGGACATAGGCCTACTGAGCTAAATTAAAAGGTTTCTGTAGAAAGCTTGGAGTGTTGGAATCTCTGCCGGTTTTTGAACACATCAACCGATTCATATGGATGTAACTCAACGGGACATTGCAAGTTGATGCATTCCACACCCTATTAACATAGCAAAGCAGTATCCCATCACTTGAGTGTGGTTTTGAATTGTTCATTATAACAAAAAAAATCTTAAACTTAGTATCTTTGGTTTTTCTGCATTTTGTGAGGCTAATATTAGTATAAATTTAGTGATTTTTGATTTTTTTAAATGGCCAGAAGTTAGGTTTCTTGTGCTTCATCCTCAATTTATGAAATACTAGTTCGTCTTTCATAATCTTGTGGTAGTTGGGTTAAAATATCAAAGTGTTCATTATGAAATTAAGTGATTATTTTAAAATTACAGGGGATTTTAATGTGATTCTTTTTTCATCCTTATGGTGCAGAATTGTATATCACTCTAAAGGAGTCTAGGCATATGAATGCATGAGATCTGATTAATTAACTTTTACATTAAGTTATGGTTCTCTCTATAATTTTAGGCATGAGATATGATTAATTATAATTAACTTTTACATTAAGTTAGGGTTCTTTCTATAATTTATTTTTACTAATATCATCAAAGTATATTTAAACATTACATTAATTATATGTTTGTACTGCTTTTAAGAATCATTAAGAGTAATGTCATTTCCTGGAATTTTAAATTACCATTAGTAAAGTACAGTTTTTGCTGTTATTTTTAAGATTAAGATTTGTAACTAAATTGAAGACAGACCTCTACTTAGAATACATCATTTTATGAACAAGTAATTATTTATCTAAGTTACCTAAAATGATTTACTATTTAAAATGCAGTTATAAAATGGTATACTATAACAAGCTATAGGTAGATACCAGTACTGATTGAGCAGTGTCCTAGACAGGCCTACCATCTGAGCATAGGACACAAATACAAGTGTTAACTTTGTTTAGGGAGCTTATGGTGGTGATCTAGAGCTCTCCTGTGTGCTCTTATTCATTACATCATGAACTGATACTTTTTTCAGTGCTGAAGAAGCATGTGAATCTCCAAGTATATTGTCTAGTCATAGTCTCATTGCTCAGAAGGTTGAGACTCATAATAATGAAGTTTCTTCAACTGGCCTAACACCGACCTACAACAGGCAGTGTTCCTTGGAAAGTTTTGAGTCTCGCTGCAGCACATGCAGCAACACCATTCATCCTACCAATGGTTTGTCTAACTCTTCTGTCTGTAGTGAAAAAGAAAATTTGAATATTCTTACTTGTTCTTATCTTTGTTCCTTAACTTCAGTTGCAAGCCATGATTCTAAAACTGATGTAAATGGCATTGAAATTCCCATTGATTGCACAGAAAAACAGTCATCTAATTGCTCATGTGTTCGAAACATTGAAACAACACAACTCACCAATGAGGATTCTAGTCAGAAATGTGTTCAAAATGATTCCACAAATCATGACGTCATTAAGCCACTTAACATTCCATCGGAAACTACGAAGTGTTCTAAAAATGACTCAAAAAATAAAGAATTGCTAGAATTGAATAAGTCCCTTGCTCAAAGCAGCGCTATAACTCCACATACAACACCTACACAAGCTGAAGAAAAATCTATTGAGGATAGTTGGAAGCGGCCCCAATCCCTTGAATGTTTGCCCAACAATTGCGATGCTATAAGGATGAGTTCTCCTGCTAGTGGCGAAGCTGAGGAGAACTTATTTGTCAGACATGGACCGATAATTAATGTTGAGGACAATGATGACGAGAACAAACCTGAATTGATTACAAGATCTCCATCACTCTCGTCAGCCTGTAGTATGGCTGTTTCTATGACTTGCGCCAGCAGCAATGGAGGTGAGAATATTTCCCTAAACATATTATTTAAAATCAGTGCATTAAATGTTCAAACAATTTGGAAGGTTCATATTTTATTTATTTAAAAAATACATTCCCATGAAAGTTTAATTATTTTTACCAGGAATAAGAAATAAAGCTTTTCACTATTTAATTGATGCATTGGCTGATTAATTGCCTCTGGATCTACTCTTCTTAGTGACTAGTTGAATGTGAAAGATCAAATTTAAAACCATTTCTATTTTATCTTTTGCCACTATTGCAGAGGATATCCCAACATGGATGAGTTCTCCTGAGCTTTTGGCATTGCAACATAATCTAGCTTTTCCAGAAAGTGCCACAGCTTCTCCAATAGTGCGGAGGACTCACAGGTGCCGCAGATTTTCTGTTGACTTGAGTGAGTACTATTTTCTGAATATTTATCCACCTTTATAGCAAGACTAGTGAATTATTACTTAGCAAAAAATATATTTTAGACTTAAATTAAACATTTTCCTTAAAAATAAAAACATTTCATAATAGTTTTTGATAAGATACACGAAAAAAATTATTATTTGATTTTTTAGGCGAGATGCGATCCTTGCGACTGTTTTTCAATGACTTGTCTTGTACTTGTGGTCAACTGGTGGTGGCGTCGAGAGAGAGTCAGTACAAGATTCTACACTTTCATCATGGATCACTCGACCGTCTGGCTGTAGTTCTCCAGGACTGGAACTTCCTACTGCATTCCCCACAACCAAGTGCTGATGACACCCTTCCATATAGGCACTTCATGGTGTGCAAGTAAGGCACACACCTGCATGCACCTTAATATTTTCAACCATATTAATTAAAATAATTTTTCCCAAATTCTAAATTTGTATTTTATAGAATAATATATATTTGAGTCTTAAATGTATCAACATTTCCTTGAATTGTATATGCCTTTTTGTTTTATAATTAACTTTACAGGTAGACCTACATTCAAAGCGATAAGATTGTATAACACCAAAAAAAAACCATGGAAAACAACGGCCAGTCAACTCGGCTGAGATGTTAACCTTAACCTCCTTGTCACTGGCAATCCAATCTCTTGCGAGCCTTAAGACTAATCATTTCAAACATGCAGCCCATGGTATACCAACATCCTCCTTAGTGGCTCTTAGCCTTATTATCGTCAAACAGTTATAAATTAGTAAAGATAAAATTATTAAACAAACAAATTTATTTGAGTCGTCGTAAAAACTGTTTATCAGTAATTCCCAAGACTTCTCTTATAACTTTAGTCTTACTTTATCTTCGTGCTTCTTTAATTTCATTTGCAGTATCCATGATTATGGTATCATAGTACCGAAACACGTCGGAATGAAGTAATCCAGCATCTTTCCTGTGCTGGATATCAAAAAAGAGTATTCGGACAAGGAAACAGATAACATTTAAATTATTACACATTACTTAATCACTTCATTAAATTTGTTTGGCAGATGTTAACCTTAAATTTTATTCTTTTATTCCACAACATATTTGGACCTAAAACATTGTTTTGTACCATAGTATATTGTATTTTAAAAGTTTTTGTATTAATATTCTTAGTGTGTCAACCAATGTTTTAGTTTTTTCAACAACTCGTTTATGTTCTAGTTGGTGATGCATTATAATTGTATATAAATGTTCATATCTCACAATATGTTTTTTCACCAGAAGTATATTTAAATTATACATTTTTAATTGTTAATTTCACTTAATACATCTATCTACCAACTTAGCAGCTGTCTAATCTATAAATTTAATTTTTAAATATATTTCTAGAGCGATTTATCTAAGTCATAACTTTTAATTATAACCACTCCTTACTTTCAACCATTTTTTAAAATGTTTTTTAAACTGTTTCAGTAGAGGTATTAACCTTAACTTTGTTTCAATGCTCTGTTCGAAAACTTGAGTTTTTACAGGTTGCTTCTCAACCCAACCCCCTAACGCTAAGCAATGGTCATAAAAATCCAAACCTACTTAGTAAAATCTTGGAGCAATTAAAATTAGGTAAGCATCTAAAACCAAATCAAATCATATAATATTGCATCAAAACAAGATTTACTTAAAAAATTAGGCAAGATTACTATGTATTGCATTGTAATAGTGAATGACAAAGCCCACATTTTGTCATTTAAATAACATGTTCAAAGAAGAATAAAAAAAATGACATTTCGATTAAAATGTGAATAAAATCAAGTTATGACTTCTCACCAATATTAAGAATCATTGAGAGTGCTAGGCCCTACATTTTATGTTACAAAAATAGAGATCAAAACTATACTGTAAGCCTGTCAGGACATACCTCTTACATTAGTCACTGGAAACAAAGTGAAATCCTTTGGTAAACAAACAGGGACGTTAATAAGAACAACACCATAGACAAGGAAGTAAGGAGCAGCGACTCAGGAAACATAATTGGAAGCGTAATTGCAAGTATTTAATAGCCTAAAATAGCCTTGTTAAGAGCCTAAAATAGCCTTATATCGAGATATCTTATATAAAAATAAAGTTGCCCCCCTTAGTTTCTCTACTCGTCACCACATCACACCATCACCCTGTTTTCTGACTTAAAAATAGTTCCTTAGTTTCTTTCTCGACTTCTTGAATGCGCTGCATCTTTTTTGCATGTTTTATATTAGAGGTCTTAAGATTAATAATGTTGATAATTATCTTGAAAATCAGCACAGCGGGCTCTGAGGTCCACAGATATTTTAATGAACCAACATACAATGCAGGCTAATTCAACTTTTTATAAACTTGGTAGAAATGCACCTTTTGATATTATTACATTTGAATATTGGTTATTATTTTAGGAAATCTAGCTAGCTAGGTATGGGTGAACCCAATTTTTACTCTTTACTCATCAGAGATCAATCCCTAAATATTGTTAAATTTGTGCACCAAATATATACAATGCTTAGCAGCATATAAGTATGTGAATAATTGTTTTCTCCTATGAAAATGTACAAACACCTGAGATATCACGGCTTGCAGGACACATATTTGTCTTAATTCTTGAAGTTGATTTCAACACAAGGTGTAAAGCATAAGACTCGCACTCTTGATATGAACATAAAGTGTCAAATTTCATTCTATATAATTTCACTTTTTGTCATAACAAGGATTCTTGAATTTAGTTTTTTGACCTGAGATGGTGACAATATTGAGTTTTCTGAAATATGGCTCCTCTATTATTTTCAATTTTACCTATATTTTCAAATGAGTATGATATGCCTAATTTAGACTACTGACTACTGGTGTAGGTGTATAGATAACTGCATACATCACCCAATTCAGTGGCTGAATTGGCTAAGCCATCACTTTTCATGTTCGACCGGCCTGCTGAAGATGGGGAGATCGGGGTTAAAATCCTAGTTGGGTCTACCCCGGGTAGTTTTTCCTAAATACTTTCCCACACTCATTCGAAGCAAATGCTAGTATATTACTTCTAAAATGCTTAATTCTTCATCCCTATTCCATTGTAGTAATATTTTAAATGTGTATAGCCTGAAATGGTTGTAAAACAGCAATATATATTAAAATGTTACTATGTCTAAGTTTGGTCTAAACCCGTGTATTTCAGATTATAGAGGTGGGCCATTACTGCCATTCTCCACAACCTGCCATCACCAGATTATACTTGTGCTCATTTAATTATATTGTACTTGTTTATTGTTTAATAATAAGGGCTAAGTGAAATCAGATCTCAAGCCTCTTTCTTATTTTCAACTGTTCTGCAGATGGAGCTACAAATAACATCTTTATGGGCTCTATACTTGGATATCTTAAGAAAGTTTTTGGTCAAAAAACCTTTTATTTATCAAGACCACTAAAGCATTGTTCTTCTGACACTCATTGTCCTTCATTTGAATGTCATATGAATACTTTTATTGAAGGTCAATGTGCAAAGGATATAAGCCTCTTGTGGTTAGTTGGTCTAAGGATTACAATTATGATAGATTAAATAACTAAAGCTATTTTGTTTAAGATTGCAAATTGTTTATTCTAATTGTACTGTTTTCAGGCCTGAAGTAAGCCAAAAAGAACTGCATCCGGAAGATGGAAGGGTGGCACCAGTTGATGAGTCCATTTGGTTAAGTTTATTGAACGAAGAAGGTCAGGTTGAAGATGATTTAGTGCTCAGAAAGGTACATATTATATTGCTTTATAGAACCAAGGTATGACATCTAAATATACTTCAGTGCTGTAAGAATTACATTTGTTAGGATTTATTTTACATTAATAATAGATACAGTCTCTACAGGGGTTTAGTAAGATTAATTGGTTTGTAATTAGGTTCCTGCAAAATTCGCATTTACAATAAAGCAAATTTTTACACAAATTCTACTGTTTTCACACGAATAACACACATTTAAGGTTTTATCCTAAATAAACACAATTTCTTTGTAATTCGGGCAAATACCACGACACCCAATATAATTTTCAATGTGATAACACCGACAATAGCGCTATGCCAGGGCTTCTTTTTGTACAGATAGTGTCAGTTTTTGCTGATTTTAAAGGTATAAAAGCGATCACGAGATATAAATGTATTACATGGATTTTTTTATGGTTAACATTAAAAATCGCGATTTCTACCTCTACACATTTCAATATTTAAATTTAGATAGATCGACTCTTTGTTTTCAGCTTTTAAAATATTTTATGCTAGGTCCAAGCAAGAAGGTTAATCTATGGCCCTTGCTACAGGCGATCATGTTTGGCAGAATTATATGTTTATTTTTATTCCCTTCTCCATATTTGATAGCTGTTTAGTCTCTATGACAACATGTTTCGATGTTATTATTGTTTGGTCTATAGATAAATTCATAATACATTATTTTGATATTACTCTTTGTAAAACTGGAAGGTAATGATATTGAGATATCGAGTTTGACTACACATTATGACTGAAAAATGTAGACAATTTTATCCTAGTTTTTTTAATAAATAATAATTTGACTCGTATTCACAAAAATGTATTATTTAGTACCGCGTCTTACTACCCATTCAAGTTATACCCTTTAAGTACTAATTACGCTAATGGATTATGAATTGAGAAGGTCGAATTAGAGGAAGTGAACCCGCATTTGTGTGGAGGGAGAGTGGAAAAACATTTAGGAAACAACACCCTCCCCCCAGTTCACCCGATCGAGATTCGAACCTCGACCTCCCCGTCCTCAGCAGTCAAGTTCAACACAACTAGCATGTTAGCCAACTATGCCACCGA
Organism: Timema californicum; assembly: GCA_902141385.1. Classification (NCBI taxonomy): domain Eukaryota; kingdom Metazoa; phylum Arthropoda; class Insecta; order Phasmatodea; family Timematidae; genus Timema; species Timema californicum. Next base: position 197,558 of record CABFOW010000684.1, read on the forward strand.
GGTGGGTTTCACATAAATATCGCTTTCGGCTTAAAGGTAATATTGCTTGTTGAGAAAAATAACACCACTTTTCCCTGTAAAATAACCTCACCTTTTGCATGTTTCTACTTATAATTTAGATATGTAAAATCCAGTAGCTTTTTTTATTGCTAGTTTTAGCTAAAAACAAATAAAAGTATAGTTAATTTTTTTTAAATAACCTAATACGTTTTTCTTTCAATCTTAAAGCAAACTATGTAAACACACTAAACCATATGTTTGGAGAACCATTAAAAGAATAGCTACACCCATGTGAGGAATATTTTTTACTTTATATTTGTTGCTAGCATAAAAAAGTAAATGGTTCAGCTGGAAAAAAAAAAGAATTATTACAAAATAGGGGCTCTTAAAAAACCTTGCTGACCCAACCGACCTTTGAATCATTCTTGATGAGTTAAGGGTCCCAGGTTCGAATCCTCACATGGCTGGAAAAAACTAAACCATGATGTGTTAACTGCCAGGGGGCTGGTTTTTTTGTGCCTGTTCTAGATTTATGTTAGTTTGTAAGTCATATTCTGATAAAATCAGGCAGTCTTTATCATATCAGACCACAATATTGATTGCTTTTTAAATAATTTAAGTTGAATTTTTTTTTTAATCTGACGCTTTAATAAAATCATTGTTTTGGCAGGGTATATTTTTTGGTGGTCTGGAGTCCAGTATGAGGAGTGTTGTTTGGCCATTCCTACTCCACTTCTACACATTTCAATCGACTTATGAAGAGCGAGAGCAAATACTGGCCATCCGCAGGCAGGAGTATCATGAAATAACGTATGTTATATATTATTTTAGGTTGTCAGGGTATGGCCAGTGTGTTGATGGTTGAACATTGAGGTAGGTAGTCACTTCCTACTTAAGTTGCTGCTGTGAGGCAGATGTTCAAAATCAGTATCATTATATATATCAAACCTGGTAATGCACTGTGTTCTTGATTGAAAACAACTATTTATGTATCCTCATTGATGGGCATGCAGACTTACTGCCAAGCTTGTCTGATCTAGTTTGTTGGTGACATAGAGGCTGAGATTTGAATCCTGGATAGGTGTATTGGTCATATTTCTTTTCTAAAGATGATTCCCAACCGTCCCTCCTTAGAATTGTGGGTATATTTCCTCTAAATTCTATCTTCTTCATCCCTATCTCATTTGTTTAACTAAATTAAGATGATGGATTAAATGACTAAGCTATTATATTTGTTGGTTACGGCTATAGCCGCATATTCTCTGGATTTAAAACTGACACCTGGACACAATAATCAAACCCAGGACCCTTGGCTTAGTTTGCAAATACTCTAACCACTGAGCTATCCAGGAATCGTCATAAAATATGAGTGAAGAATGGCCCTGGGCATGGGACGATTTCTGGATAGCTCAGTGGTGAGAGCATTAGCTTACTAATACAAAGGTCCCCGGTTTGATTCTCGTGGCTAAGTTTCATTTTTCAATTTAAGGAATATAAATGAATAAAGCTTGGACTTGTAGTAAGATACTGTTAAAATAACACCAAACTATTATAGTTGGGTCAAATCCACTATTTTACGAATCCAAGTCTCTAATTTATCTTCAAATCTCGGAAAAATTTATTAACATAAGAGGAAACATAATATAATAATATAAAAATACAAATAGTAACTAAATGTTAAACATTCTTCCTTATAAATAATTCATTCATTGTAACATTAATTCATCCAGTTAAGTGTTAAATTACTCGTCTGGGGCCTGGTTGTTAAGTTCATCCTATAATTATAATTGGTTCTGAACTACCAATAAGCAATAGAGCTTATATATATTTAAGAATTTGAGTCTCAAATTCAAAACTTTCTTGAATTTCAAATATCCTTAAAGATTTGTGGATTTAAGGCCCCATTCCTACTACTTATGAAAGAGGTGATAGAAGAATATTTATGGCTAACTAATGGTTACATGTCCTTAGTCGACGAAGGCTAGAAATGGATCCTCCTGACCAGCAGAACTTTTGCAGAAACATTCAATGTGTGGTGGAAAAAGATGTGGTGCGCACGGACAGAGGCAATCCATACTTTGCAGGAGAGAACAACCCCAACATTGAGGTGATGAAGTAAGTTCTTCACTCCTTTCAACCATTGCATGTTTTTAAAATTATCAACAATTACAAAGTAAAGCCTGACATTTTGCTGGGAGATAGTTTAATGCACTCATAAACAAAAAATGTGAGTGAGTTTACATTTTAATCATTACAACATAGTATTAAACCCGGAAAAAGTTTAATTCTTTGTGGATAAAGTTAAATTTTTAGGTTTGGAGTTTGATAAGGACGGAATTCGTCCTGATGATACTAGGGTTCAGGCCATTTAGGACATAGAAGTACCTGCTTCAAAGAAGGATTTTCAGAGTATTTTGGGAACAGTCAACTACCTAAGACCATATGTGCCCCTCCTGTAAGATATTTACACCCCATTCCGTGGAGTTCTGAAAAAAGATTCCGAGTGGTCTTGGAATTCCTCCCACAGTAAGCTGTTAGAGCTTTTGAAAAAGTCTATAACACAACATGCCTTGTTGACTCCTTTTGACCCCTCCAAACTCATCAACACACACACTGACAGTAGTCAATATGTCCTTGGTGCCACTTTAATGCAAGATGGCAAGTCCATTTTATATGCTTCATGATCGCTTACCACCACTGAGCAAAATTATTCTCAGATGCAAAAAGAGTTGCTAGTTGTCTCATTTGCATTCAAAAGGTTCTATAACTTTGTATATGGTCACGAAGCTGTAACTGTTCATTCAGATCAGCCACTCAACTCCATCATTGTAAAAGCCATTGGTAAAATTACTAATAATCGCCTCCACCGCCTTAGGCTGAAACTATTGCCCTATTCATTCACACTCAAGCATTTAGCAGGCAAATACATGCATATAGCGGATTTATTATACCGAAATTGTAAAAATATTCCTTCATCTGTAAATGAAAGTATGTATGGCATAGTACATGTTATAGGGACAACCTCCAATGTTCAACCATCCTTACTTGCAAAGTACAAGGAAAATACAGTTGTGGACTCTGTTTTGAGCAAAGTCTTTATTACATTAAAAGTTGGCCTAAGTCATTGTCATCAGATTGCTCAGAGCTGAATCACTATTTTCCCCTCAGAAAAGACATTACAGTCCATGATGGGTTTCTTTACTATGATGAGCGTCTATTAGTTCCATTTAAACTGAGGCGCTTCACCCTTGAGATCCTTCATGCAACTCACCCCAGTTTTGAAAAAGTCAAGGCTCAAGCCTCTTGCAGTTTTTATTGGCCGGGAATCAACTCTGATTTGAAAATTTTTATACTTGCGTGCCCAAAATGCAATCGATTTCAATGGTCTAAAATAAAGGACCTGCTGCAACCAAATGACATTCCTTATTTACCCATTTTAAAGTTGCTGCTGATTTTGCGGATGATAATGACGATAGCTATCTAGTTATTGTGGACTACCATTTGCAGTGGATTGAGGCTGAGAAGGTCCCGAATAGGTCTGTTTCCACTGCTATGAGCAAGCTCAAACCAATCTTTGCATGTTTTGGGATTCCCAAACAATTCATGTCTAACAACCAACCTTTGACTCATATGAATTCAAAGTATTTGTTCAATCATGGAATATTGAATTAGTAACCTCCAGTCCTCACTATCCCCGCAGCAATGGTTTGGCTGAGAAAATGGCTGGAATTGGTTAAAATTAATGTTAAAAAAGGCGCAATATGACCGTGGAGACTTTCCACTTTTACTTCTGGATTATAGAAATAGCCAAATGGCAGGGCTCCCATATCCACCTGCTCAGCTTCTTCAAAGTTGTACCCTTAATTCTAGACTGCCTGTATAGGATTGCCACTTGAAGCCAGAAATAATTATTGATGATGCAGTGACTGCGAAAGTAGGGCAATTGGTCCATTTTGACAAAACTGCTCGATTCCGCGAGCAATTTTTTAACCCTGAGCAGTATGTCTATTTGGAACAACAAGCTGCGATTTTGGGAAGAGGGCAGTGTAGTTAAGATATTGAAAAACAGGTCATATCTGGTGTGTATGAAAGGAAAACTTTATAGTCGCAATTCACTTCATATTAGCCCTAGTCACTCTGGTAATGACATTTCCTGTGAAGATCATGATAGGGTGAGGAGCTTTGATGATGATATGGGTTAACTTGAAGGATTAGAGGTAACACCACCATCCTTTCCTAATAACACGCCAGAAGACATAATAGCCTCAACTTCTCAGTCTCCTAATTCAGAAACAAATACTGTGCCTCTTGGAACTAGTCTGCCTAATATTGTTAAAAGTTCTGGTAGAACTGTCCACCCACCAAAACGCCTTGACTTATGATTCTGTATTTGAAAAAAAAAAAAAGAGAGAGGCATGTTTTAATAAGTTGTATAGTAGCGCCTAACTCAGCTGAGTGTTGATTTTGTTGGTCATTTGGCCTCACTGTGTACGATACTTTTAGTGTTTGTTCTAACATGGATTTATTTATAACCTTAATGTGTTAATTCTATAATAGCTTGTACTTTATATAAATGAGACGTCTTGAGATTGCTGATTATGTCTGAAAGTTAATTTGTATGTGATAATAAAACAATATTTATTGCTTTAACAAATATTAACTTGTGATTGATTCAACAAATTTCCTATTTTGTTGACATTTAAGTTGACTTGAATGGACTTTTCCTTCGACTAGCCAAAGCAGTGTTTTTTGGAGATTGTAGTTCAGTTTGTGAATCATGTTTTGTTTTGATTAAGAAATGGTTCATACTCAAAATACTTCTCAAATCACATTGATATATATCAAGTTCACTTTTACAGTCAGAAACGACATAATTACAATATAAACTCATTTATTTACAAAACATTAAACAGCAACACACACAACATTATTATAATCTAAGCATTCACAAGATTGCTGCAATTATTATCTGAAAATGTCAAGAGCTTGCAAATAAAATAATTTACTAATACAATAATAGTCACCAACCTAAACACTATTTTAGTAGTGCTAATGTCTATACAAATGAAGCAAGGTCCGCCTATTTAATAAGGTAATTTCATTTGTAAAATAATTGAAATTTTAAGAATTTAAAAAAAACATTCAAATAAATCATTAAATACTCTATTGAATTTAAGGGTAATTTCTCTTAAATATTGGGAGGGGGGGGACTTGTCCCACCTACCAGGAACATCAATATAATTGACGGGCTCCCTTGAGAAAATTTTAAACTCTGGATGTATATAGAAACTATTTTAATAGGGTTTATTCTTTCTGCTCATAACTTTTATCAATTACTATCTTTTGCCATTAGGTACAGTAAGAACATAGTAGGGAGAGCGGATTAGAAATTACTTGTAAACCATTTTAGACTCACATCACTTGACTTGGCATATGAATATATGATAATAGCTATACTAACATTTGTAACTTTCAGATACCCCCTTCCTACTGGGTTCTTACTATAGCTTGAATAAATGGTTGTTTAAGTTTAAATCATTCCTCTAAAATAATTTAAAATAATTTTTTGTATAGTCAAAAATGATATAATTTAGTCATTTATTAGTTCATCTTACTGGCATGCAGACTAAAGTGTTAAATTTAATACACTCTACCGAAACAAACTCAAAGGGAATGGAAGGGAGATGCACTTTTTTTTTAAGCCTTTAGGGCTAAGCTTTATTTACAAATAGGCCTTAATTGTTTAAAATTTTCCAAACTGTAGATGGCAGGTATTTAAGATGCTTAATTTGGTTTTTGCTGTAGTGTTAAGACTACAAGATAAATATAAATTCCCCACTGTGGGTATGGGTTAGCTCAGTATGGGTACCTACATAGCATGTTGGGGTGGCCATTATCAATCCTTCTACCACTCTCTTAAACACGCCAGAGATGCCATAATCGGCCAAATATCTTGAGTCCTCTGATGGGGAACAGTCACCCCCCCCCCCCCCCCCCCCCCCCTTNGCTCATCATGGTCATATTTTCTGGCACACACATGTTTATATCACGGAATTGCTCAGATAAAACTCCACCTTGAATAGATGTTGCCTGTTATCTGTCAACATAGAGGCACCCTGTACAGATTTGATATTCTTAACTCACAAGAACATAACTCAAAAGATCTTAACATTACCTGCCCATAGGGTCCAATGCAACAGCCACAGGATAAGGCACAGCCAGACCCAAAGAGTGGTGCAACATAAACTCAGCTCTAACTCCCATAGTTTAAGTCATTTAGTTTTTATCTGGAGCCCATGGTTTCAAATTAGGAGGGATAAGAACTACACCCAACTGAATAGTGAAGAGACACTTACATTTTTAAAACTAGCTTTCACTATTATAAGCAGCTTCTAGTTTGGTGTATCGATTTTCTCACTATTCTAGGTGGTATAATGATTATTGTTGTATATTTTGCTCTCTAGGAACATACTGCTGAACTATGCGGTGTACAATCCAGGATTTGGCTACACACAGGGCATGTCCGATCTGTTGGCTCCAGTACTAGCCGAGATTGACCACGAGTCAGATGCATTTTGGTGTTTCGTGGGGCTCATGCAGAAAGCCATCTTTGTCTGTACCCCAACAGACAATGACATGGACAAAAACTTGGTTACTATAATTGTATTACAGCTCATTCAGTGCACTTATAAAAGTATAAATGATATATTTTCTGCAAAAAAGAAATGCACACCAGATTTTGGACTTAATACTAGAGATGTGTCAATTCCGCTATTTACTAATCCAAATCTTGATTCTGAATTAGAATTTTACCTAAAAATCTTGAATCCAAATCTGAATTTTAGAAATCAAAGTAAACAAATGAAGTTCACTTTGTTAATTCTTAAGTTGCTATAGAAAACATAAAGCAGAAAGAGGTTTCCCTTATAGAGCTATATTATAGAAAATATAAATAGTTACTATATATTAACATTTTTTTTAAATAATGCATTCATTTTAAGAACTCTAGAACAAATTCTAATTTGAATTTAAAAAAAATCTTTTGAATCTTGGATCAAATATTTTCTTAAATCATTTTATCTAAGATATTATTAAGGGTTCAAGGGATTTGAAGGGCCCATCTCTACTCAATACACCACTGCTCTACCAACTGAGCTAGTCAGGTTCTCATCCATTCCACGACACCATCTCCTAGAATCTATATATGCTAAAACATGACTATATTGAAAAACTACTATATTATGTGACCATGAATATATTATTTAATTATAGCAAATAAACTTGTTTCTTTATAAGGAAAACCTTTTTTTGCATTATGAGGTAATTGTATTATATTTGAAAGAAGGTACAATAAAGGTGGATGGAAACATATAAAAAGAACAAACAAATTATGGCTTTTACAGTGAAAAAGAACACTATTCACACTTTACATTGCTGCCATTAGACAAAGGGCCTATTGAAAAAAATTGATCGTTACCGCCCATTCCCTTGACCGAGGTTTAATTCTATGAAAATTAATCGGGAGGGAGTTTGAAACATACAGCACAACTTTCTAAAAAAGAAACAAAAAAAAGTAGAAAAAGTAAATTTTTAAAGAATGATAGAACACTTAGTTAGGAACATGTAAAAGGAATAACATAAAGGACAAACACAAGAAATGGACTTATGTGTAAGATTTTCATATTTGAATTTAATCAAAATCACTTATTACTAAGCTATATTATATTTGGAAGAAGGTATAGGAAAGGTGGATAGAAATATATAAAAGGGGGACAGACACAATATGGCCCTTTTAATGAAAAGAAGAACACAGTTCACACTTTACACTGCTGCCAATGAACAAAGAGACATCCAATACCTCTTTGTCCATTGGCAGCAGTGTAAAATGTGAACTGTGTTCTTCTTTTCATTGTAAAGGCCATATTGTGTTCACAATGTGTAAAACTTTGACTGAAATTAGAATGTAGAAGGTTGATTGTAAGTGATCCTACTAACTTATATGCTAATATATATACAGTGTGTTCAGAAAGTCACTGCACTTAGGCTACGGTATGTGGCAGCGTGGTTGGTTGTCAATATCAAAGTTGCAGTTGAAGTGCTGTTGTGTGACCTTTGACTGTGCTCGACGCTCAGTGCCGGTGAGTGCTTGGTTCAGTTTATACTCACTCTGGTTTTTTCTATTGAAGAACATGTTCTTCTTATTAAATACGTCTTTTGAGAAGGCAATACTTCACCAATTTAGTGCAGGACAAATTTGCTGAAAACTTCTCAGAAATAACTGTACCTCATTGCAATGCAGTTCGAGACTTATTGAGAAATTTCATGAAACAGGCTCAGTATTAGACATCGAGTGAAGGGGGATACCATCTAAACATAACAATGAGAAGTTGTTGGATGTATTTGACTCTAGGCTAAGGTGTCCATAAAAATCACAACGTAAGTTATCACAAGTGGAAGGTATCGGGCTTGCAGCAGCGCATAAAGCTGTCCGAGGAAAATTTAAACTCGTCTTATACAAAGTAACAGCAGTGCAAGAATTGAAACCATCAGATCATGAAAAACGACTCCATTACTGTAACTGGTTTACAAATTTTATTCAAATGAAAATGGTTGATATTCTTAATGTCACCTTCTTGAATGATTAGGCCTGGTCACACCTCTTGGGTTATGTTAGCACACAAAACAGACGACTGTGGACGTCGAATCTTTGTATTGTGTATGAAACACCTTTGCATGACTAGAAACTTGGCGTGTGGATTGCGATATCCAGACGGCACATTGTTGGCTCGTTATTCTTTGAAGAAACGGTGAACATTCACTGGTAGTGTCTAATGCTCCATAATTTCACTGGCCAACACGAGGAAGACGAAGTCACCTACTCCTAGTTTCAACAAGATGGTGCTACTGTATAAACAGCTAAAAACTCTATGAAACATCTGAATGAGATTTCCAGAGAACATGTCATCTCTAAAATCTTGGAGCCCCGGATTTTACTCCCTGAGGGAAGCAGCAAAATCAGCATTGTATCACGATTGCCTGTGCACTCTGACTTAAAAACGGCATTAACTGCGTACATAAGGAACATCTCCCAAGCAGCGCTGCAGAAAGTGTTTGCGAATACAATTAAATGGGTCCAGGCCTTCATAGACTCTCGTGGACATCACTTCCAACACCTTTTATAAATCCTGAATACCACAACCTAAGTGCACAGCGACTTTCGAACACACACACACACCGGCATTCAAAGTTAATTCTAAAAAACATTTTTACCTGGTTTTAATCTTGTCCCTTTTTGTGTAACACTCTAACCAAGACATTCTAGAGGATTTCAACCATAATCCATCACCAATAGAGTAATTTATGAGCTTATGGGAATAAATGAAGCACTGGAATTATTTGTTTATTTATATGCCTAATCATATTTATTTTAGATCCAAAAAAGGAGAGACGGACAGAAATGCTTCTGCAAGCGGGAGAGTTTCAAGACTATCATGTTGAAGTGGATGCACAGGTGACATTCAATGTGAAGGATTGGAAGTCTATATTGGCATTTGCAGGGTCATCCTCTCAACCGTTGATGGTCAAGTTTGAAAAGGCAGGGCGGTATGTTTTATTCTATGGTTATTTAAATGTTTAACGAGCCTGTTATATTTGATAAAATTGTGTACAGTTTCACAATTTTATTCAAATGTGTCAATGTTTTAATTTTATGTTCTGTCTTGCATGTCTTAAATTTGAAATTTGAGGTTTGGTAACTATTTAAATTTGACTTGTTTGAGATGATTATCCTGCTGCATAACATATCTCCTTTAATTAATTGATGTTGAAATTATTTTCTAAACTACCTATTGATATCGAGTTTTCAAGGGGCCTGTCCCTAGGGGCCACAACGGTTAGGCCCCACCCACATTTTTCTTTTTATTCTATAAAATACTATGTAAAAAACATGAAAAAAGTGGAACACCTTTCTCTACACACAATAAATTATTTGATTCATTATACAGTATTCAAGTCAAGATTATTCATTCCTTGCTTCAAACGTCACACAAGGACTGTACCAGCACTGTAGTGACTGAATATAGAAACTGGGCTGGGCCAGCTTTGACAGGCCTTCTTTGAGAAGCCACACCCAGTGTGAGCTGTCTCTCAAGGTCACTCCCTCTACTATTCTGGTGCCATCTTTACACTATCAAATAGGACCGGCCCGAGTGGGTCCGCTATATGATGAACGAGGTCTATAGTTGGTTTTTGCATTTATGTGTCTGTGTTTTAGTATGTGATGAGACCCAAGAAGTAAGATGATGTGTGAAAATTATTAATTCAAATAAATAAAGTAAATTCTTTATTAAAAACTCAGTTTTATTCAGTAAAACTGCAAGGAAATCTGAAAATTAAATGGTCCGGTGCACATAAGCCTAGTGACTTTACATTTACGCAGGTGGATTAAAATAAAAAATAACTTTATAATGCTTGGTTTGGTGAACAATTGTGGTTAACTGCAAATGAAGAAAAACAGAGCTTAGTTTTGTTTTTATTGTTTATTATTTGGTGATGAGGAGTTGTGGACAGACGGCTGAAGGATCTTAAAACATTAAGTAAAAGAATTAAAAAAACATGAATATGGTATTCATTTTTAAAATGCATGTAGTTTTAAAACATCTTGAACAGTAAATTTTACATCACATGTAGATTCCATGGTCAAAATTTCAGTCCAAAAACACAATGAACATGTGTAAAAAAAACCTATATTAGGCAGATTAATAGAATGCCTAAAATACTGTGGGATAAGGAAAAAGGAAGCAGCTGCAATGAGATGCGAGACTAATACCAACTTTGTAAGTGATGCGTCCATTTTGAGTATACTGTATATTGGTTTATTATCTTAGTGCATGAAATATAATGTGGTGTTCATAACAACAATCACCATAGGCGAGTGCTAGTTTGAATTGCTTTAATAAATATGTGGATTATCCGCTGTTTTGGGTTATCCACGGCACTCATCCCCTCCATTACCGCGGATAATCGAGAGTTAACTGTATATAGTTATCAATTTAAACTTACATTCTTCTATAAAGGGTGTAGGCCTCTTAGTGGTTATTAATTCCAACCATTTGGCAACATTTACACTCTCTTTTATACAAATTTAAAAATCGCCAAGAATTTATTTTGTTTATCTAGGAGCTGGATCTTCACTATAATAATTGCCAGTTCTACTATCCAGCCAAAAGAATCCTCAAACCTAGAAGATCTAGGACGCTAAAACAGGCAACTATCTCCAAACAAAATAGGTATAGGAATACACAGTGACCAAAAATTCCCATGGAAGGGAGTTTAAAAAAAAAAGTTGAAAAAATCTCAAAGCCCAGAAAAGCAAGCAAGTTGAAAATTTGCACAGACAGTGTAATGATATCGATTTTTCCTGTCTTTTTTAATATTCGAGATCATATTTTAAAGTAAATATATATGAATATTTCTTCTTTTCAGTCAATATAAAGTAAACTCATCGTTTCTATACTACGGCCATGTTTCTTTTTCTTTCATTTAACTGCACGTGTCAGAAGCATGGTTTTTGTTTCCGGGTTGTATTGCGCAGTAATTTAATAGCAGGTGCACGATCACGCGTCTGTTTTCTTAATAAGCGCGCTAAGAGAAACTAACCCCATTGGTTGATGGAAAGAAAGCAAAGAATAGTTTTGGGTTCGAGAGTGTGAACTACGGGGTTCACACGGCTCGACTCGGGAGGACGCTAGCTTGGTAGACGCGTCATTCTATTCTTCTTCGGCAGACGAGAGAGATGTGTAGTACATTACAGCATCAATCTCGTATAGTTTGATAATATTCTAGACTACGGCCATGTTTCTTTTTTTCTTTCATTTAGCTGCACGTGTCAGAAGCATGGTTTTACTTCCGGGTTGTATTATGCCGTAATTCAGTAGCAGGTGTAAGGTAACGCGTCTGTTTTCTTAAATGCGCGCTAATAAACACTAACCCCATTGGTCGATGGAAAGAAAGCAAAGAGTGGTCTGGGTTCGAGAGTGTGAACTATGAGGTTCACACGTCTCGACTCAAGAAGACGCTAGCTTGGTAGACGCGTCATTCTACTCTTCTTCGGTAGACGAGAGAGATGTGTAGTACATTACAGCATCAATCTCGTATAGTTTGATAATGTTAGCTTGGTTGTGTTTGGAATCATGGCCAAGGTGTTTTCACCTAAATGGTTTCTAATTCTCCTTTTTAAAACGACAGTGATATGTAATACATTATACCATTAAAGTTTATACAAAAGTATCTTTTCTCCAGACATTTATTTGTAATATATATATATTCTTCAAACCAAAGTGAAGTTAGTACATTACAATGGCGCTCAACGTGAAGGCATTCCAGCAGAACGTAACAAATGACGTCTCAACTAAGGGCATCCAAAGTTAGTGTGTTACAATTGGCGTTCCAATGAGGGGTATCCAACTTCAGTACTTTACATTTGACGTCACAACATGGGCCTACAGCCACAGTCTTTTACATTTGGCATTCAACAAAGGGGTGATAACTGCGCACCGTTACAATTGGTGCAACAACGTGGGGCTAGTTCTCAACCGCAGATGAATATACAGGCCGCTCGTTACAATATTTCTATCCACCTTTCCAATACCTTCTTCCAAATATAATACAATTACCTCATAAAGCGAAAAGAGGTTTTTCTTATCTAGTTATATTCTTACTAAGTTAATATTTCTTGTTTATTTTGAATAAAATATTAAATTTAGTGAAAAAAGTAATTTAATCCTAATAGATTATATTGTCAGCTATATTTAAGTTAAGTTTCAAGCTATTTTAAAATATATTTTTATTTCAGAATTACCTGCGAGAACTGATACGCCTAATGGTACCTCATTTCTTTGAGCATCTACAGAAACATGCAGATGCAATGGAGCTGCTGTTTTGTCATCGCTGGATACTACTGTAAGTCCTTATATAAGCTTGTTAAGTTTTGTGTTCTTTTACATAAAAATTTAAAATACTAACAACAAAAATTACGTGCACGTACCATAGACTAACTGCAAATAATATATATATATATATATATTTTTTTTTTACAGCAAATTATTGTGGTACATCATTAAGAAATATCTTTAAGAAAAAGTTCCATATTTATTTTTCTGATCAATATATAGGCCTAATCTAATAATTTCCCATTTTTAATGCATACTTTTGAAGATAATTTAGTATACAGAGGGACCAGTAAGAGCGATAGTAACAAACAAAAGTAACAAAAACAATGTAGCTTTTTACAGTAAAAAAGGGACACGGTTCACTCTCTACATGGCTGCCAAATAGATTAGTTAAAGCAACAACTATTTTTAGGATTTACATAATACACTCTTACACAAAGATATACATGATGCATTATTGCACTAAACTATTTGTGTTCAACACTGCTATCAACCTTACCTCCATCTTCTCTCTCTCTCTTTTCAACAACCAGTTCAATTTATGATCTTGACAATATCTAATGGTAATCTTCACACTAAATTATATAATAGGTTTATCCCCAAATTTCTCCCTAACCTCCAGCCCAAATGCATCGTTCATAAACAACTTCCAGACAAATAGAGAAAAAAATAATTTATAATTAATTTATTCCTAGACACAATTTAGAAAAATGAACTACCCGTTGATAATTTTTGGTGTGAATTGGTAGATGCTTTAAGCGTGAGTTCCCAGAAGCAATGGCCCTTCAAATATGGGAGGCCTGCTGGGCCAACTACCTCACTGACTATTTCCACTTGTTCCTCTGTCTGGCCATTGTGTGTATCTACTCTGATGATGTCATCGCTCAGGATCTTCGCACTGATGAAATGTTGCTTCACTTCAGCTCTCTTGCCATGTTTATGGACGGGGCACTCATTCTTAGAAAGGTACTGTTTTAATTTAAAGACTATGGGTGGTATGCAATAACGCTACTAAGTGTGAAGGGATGCTTTGTGGTGCGTTAGTGTAGTCCCAAGCATGCTCACAATCCACCTTCTAGCCTATGATGACACAAGTAAACCAACATCACTAGAGTCCACTCACATTAAGTTTCGACTTAGTGGTTTTCTGGTTTATAACCCTATGTGTCTTATCCTTGTTTAATGTGACTGAAAACTAAAATTACCATATTGGCCCAAAAATTGGCCTTACTTTTTTCCAACAAACAGCCTTCATAAAACTCTAGTGTGGCCTATAATCAAACTCTTAGATAATACACATAAAATGTTTTACCTATAAGATACAGACGTGGTTATATCAAAATAGTTACTAATCAGTAATCACTCCTTAAACTTGGGAAAGTTAATTAATAGTAAATTAACCCTGATAGTTACTGACCTTCACTTAAACTTGGCCAAGTTATTTAAAAATAGAATAACCTTGACTATCATATTTGTGTTTCCAACATTTCAGACAATATGGTTGCCAAATCTAATTACCAAACCTTCAAAATTAGTTTCTTCAGCACATTTTTAGTGTATGTCATCATCATTATCATCAGCATCATCATCAGCATAATCATCTGACGTTTCCGCCTCTACGGGTCATTCGGCACATCCTCTTCCATTCCTGTCAATCTTTCCAAACTTCTCCCTCAGCCACGTGTCTCCAGTCCGCTTTAGCTTCCATTTCCTTCTAAGCTTGGTTCGTCCATCTTGTCCATGGTCTTCTACCCTTCTCTTTGTTCTGTAAGGCTATCTTAGGCATTCTGTCCTTCTCCATTCTCATCACATGACCTAACCACAGTAACCATTTTCTCTTCTAATAGTATAAATACTAAACCATCCCTAATTATTTCATTCTTTATCCTGTCTCTTGCTACATTCTCAATGCCTCTTATAAACCTTATCTCTGCTGCCTGCAATCTACTTAAATCTCTCTTCATCCATTTCCAGGTTTCAGAGCCGTATGTCAATATGCCTTATATACAGAGATAGGGTAAAATAGCATTAATTTTCAGTTTTTTTTAGCACTAATTACAGGAAATTTAGCGTTTTGTGGCATAATTTAGCATTTTGTAGCAAAATAGGTAAAAATGTCTTTCGTCAATGTTTTTAGGGCCTTTACAAAGGATTTATGATAAAATTTATGTATGCATTAATACAAAGGGTATTTTAACCTTCGTTTGCAATTAATTTCATATGGGAGATTATAAATAATTAATATTTAATTAATAAGGAAGGAAACTGGAAGATTGTGTCAAACACAAACAGAAGAATGCAGATTGACTTCAATTGGCATAATTTATTTTACACAAATGTGTAACGTCAAAAAATCATTGTAGCCTACAGTACAAAAATAATAAATATTGAAATATAAAATAGTTTATTAAATAGCTGGAATCGTTAATAGTTAGTGTCATTGAATCAGTTCAAACAAATGTGCAAGTCAAAGATAGTAAATATTGGCAAATAAAATAGTGTGGTAACAAAATTGACATACGTGTGCATATTTTAAATACAAGTGTATCAGTTCACACAAACGTGAAAGTCAAAAATAGTTAATATATACACAAAAATAGTTTGATTAACAAGGCTTCCAAAAGCAAAATCAGTCGTCATATTTTAAATAAATAATTGGAGTTCAGCAGACTAACAAATACAAGAAACAATTAACAGAAATGAAAACTGGCACTCTACTGATTAAACGATAGCATCGCGCAAGTTTCTATTGCAGCCTCTTTCATTCTGGTTCGCCTGTCAGTCAGTACCAAATTATACTGACTGAAAAAACGTTCGGCGTCAACAATATTAACAGGGGCCCAAATTGTTTGTAGGGCTGGCCCAGCAAAGGCTGAGCTGGTAACTTTCATGGCCATCAACATCTGAATGATGTCACACACTTTACCTTCACGCACTGTGGTTCCCATCACTTTTGAAGGTAAAGATATCCTTCAACACCCTTGTCGCTTGTCAGCTTGGAAAATAGCGGTATCACTTCAAACTGTTTTCTGACCGACTTCTCGTCTGGTGTCAGCGATTATGCAGCAATCGCAGGGTTGAAGAGCTCTCTGGCTGCCTTGAAAATGTTGTTGGTGGTGCATGATGCCATGTGTTTGGCCAACTTCATGGCGCTCTTCTGTGCACACCCGCACAACAACTGCTTCAACTCCTCCCACTTGGCTACACTGGTGATGCTGCCCAGGAGAGATTGAGTTCTTTCTGAGAAGTTTCCATTGGACACTCGCTTCAGGACTGACATCAGAGCTTCCAGCTCGTGCTAGAGCAGATGGGCAAATGGAAATTTGGAGCCTTCAAGCTTATTGATCAGCTCAACAAACATTTTGCATGAGTCCGCAATGAACACCATCTGCAGTTTGACGGATTGCCAGGCAACCAGGCCCCTTTGCTGCTCCAACAAATATTCCGCACTTGCGTTGTTGTTCTCATACTGCCCCAGAAACTCTATCAGAGCATTCGAGTAATCATTCAGGTAGAGCACAGAGTGGAACCAGCTGTTCCACCTGGTCACTACTGGACTGGGGAACAGTATTGCTGAAAGGTCTGCGTGTTCTTCTTGGCGAAACCAGACATACGCGCTTTTCATTTTTCTGGTGTTTAAAAACTCCATCTTCACTTTCACAAAAAACTGGTTCAGTGCCTTTAACTCTTTCATGAAAATATCTCCGGCAAGATTTACTTTATGAGCCCAGCATTGAAAATGGGAGCAAGTGGTCACCCGCCAAAACATTCAGAGCACCGAAGCATGTTTCCATATATCGAGCCGAGTCTGAAAAAAAGGCCCTGGATGTTATTGTACTCAATGCCGTATTGAGTGATGGATCCATTGATGGCCTGGCAGACCATTGATCCGGTTGCCTTGTCGAGGAACAGGCAGTTGGCCAAGAAGACATCCTGCGTAGGAGCCTCGGCAACAGTGCAAAAGAGGATTGCCAGCACACAACGACCACGGGATTCAGAAGTCTCGTCAACCACGATGACGATGGGCACACCCTGCACCCTCTCTTTCAGCTCCAAATTCATTTCTTCTCCAATAGGCTGGACGAGGTTTTGTCGTAAATTTCTTCCACAAGGTAGATCTCCAAAACCAGGGATATGCCTGAAAAAATGAACAAGAATAATAAAATATAACATTAAAAAAATCAGATCATTCCAATGTGTAATGCACGGNGGGGGGGGGGGGGGGGGGGGGGTATAAAATATCAAACTGAATTCGCACAATTTGCCATGAGAGTGGTTGTGGACAAACTTACTTTTTCAAGTATTCGCGCACCGCTGGATGGTCCAACTTGTTGATTGGAATGTTTGCCTTCAAGCACATTTTAACAGTATCGTCGATGAAGACCAATTTTTCTGTCTTGGCTTTCTTCTGCTTGTTGCAAACTTAGGTGATCGAAAGCTGTCTCTTGAGGCCATGAGTCTTTTGCTCCTCTTTTCTCCATAAATGGCCTGCACTTACTATGTGTTTATTTAGGCTGTATTTCTTATCCGACTCTAATCTAATATTGCAAATTTCACACATCAGTATCTTGCTGCGCGTCGTGCTGTGAGTGCTATGGCCTTGGCCTGCTGAAGATCGAGGAGAGACCTGCCCTGTGATTGGTGTTGTTTGTGTGGTAGAGTGGGTGGGTGGGGGTCTGGCGCCAGACGGCCGTAACCCTTAGAATTTTCAGAGAAAGTGCTGTTGCGTCAAGACAGAGGTTGGGCTTTCGTAAGGATTGACGGAAGGGGNGTAAGTATTAGAGGAAAGGGGGGTGGGGGGGCTGGTTGCTAAGCAACGACTAACGGAATGTGGTGATGAGCCGGATGGGCTGTGGAAGGCAAAGGATGCAAGTAAAACCCGAGCTGAAGCACACAGACGAGTGAAACTCAATGATTTTTAATCACTTATTTCTGCTGAAAAACATCGTTTTATAGAAATTCTCAGCATTTTATTTAAATGCACAGCATTTTCAGGGAATTCGCTTCTATTTCGCTAAGTATAATAATTTAGCTAAAATACTCTCAAAATCACGTTTTTCGCGTTAATTCGCGAAATAAAAATTGCTTTAAATACTTTCAAATGGCATGAAACGCAAAGAAAACTTATAAATTCCCTATTTTCAACCCTTTTAGTTTTTTCTTCGCGTTTTTCGCAAAAGCAAATTTACCCTATCTCTACTTATATAACAAAGTTTTGGCCTCTCTTCCTTTATTCCTTAACCACATGGTAGAATTGTCCACTCTTCCATATCCTTTATTCTCTTTCTTCCTGGATCTTAACCGTTTGCAGTAATCTTCCTATATAGCAGAAATCTCCTACCTTTTTAAGTTCCTTTCCATTGATTTTTACTTTCTTTGCTAGGTTTGTGTTTCAAGCCACCTTCATCTTTCTCTTTTTAACATTCATGTCCAAACCATATCATTCCATCGCTTCTGTCCATTTAGCTAGTTCTTTCTCCAAGTCTTCTTCCAACTCTTCCCATGTTATGACATCGTCTGCCTATGCCATCACCGTCAGTTCCTCTGGGTTTCTGTGACCCTGCTTTTTGGCTATAATTTCATCCATTACAATATTAATTATTATGATTGGTGATAAAACGCTTCCCTGTCTCACATCCCTTTCTGTTTATAACCAATCAGTGTGTTTATCTTCTATTCTTACACACTTTTCACACTTATCATATATGTTCCTTATTTGTTCCATAATCTCTTCACCAACTCCCCTTTTTCTTAAATCCAACCATATACTTTCTCTTAATACTTTGTCATAAGCCTTTTTATGTCAATGACGGCTATCATTATATCTTTACTATATTCCCCATCTTTTTTCAATGATCTGTCTCAATACAAAGATTGTATCAACTGTAGATATTCCTTGCCGGAATTTGCACTGTTCTTCCCTTGCTGTTTTTTATATTCTTTGCTTAACTTTTCGTAGGAGTAATTTTTCACATATTTTTGGACAGTGGCACAGCAATATAATCAACCTGTAATTTTTACATTTTGACTTGTTCCCTTTTTTATATATGGGCACAATAACCCCTTTCCACCAATCTTCTGGTATTTTTCTTTCCTTCCATACTGCTTGCATCACTCTGTATAACTACTTTAACCCCATAGCTCCTGCTGCTTTTATCATTTGCACCGTTAATTCATCTATTCCTGGTGATTTTCCATTAGGTCTCACTGCTATCTCAAGGTCTCGCATATGAAATTCATCTACCTCCTCTTCTGTAACTACTATTTCTCTTATCTCTCTCTTAGTATATCTATATTTTTTATTTAAAAGGGATCTCATTTTTAGTATGAATAACTTACCCTTTTTATTTTAAAATTATATCATTTTTAATACGAATAACCTACCTTTTTATCTCCAAGCGATCTAATTTTTTGTGTAACTATTTTTTGTTTCCTTCAAAGTGATCTTATGTCAAGTATAAATAATGTGTTGTTTTTTTCTCTGCAAGTAATTTAATATCTTTAAGTAATCTAATTTTAAGTGTAAATATATATATTTTTTCTCTTTTCAAATGATTTATTACAAAGTGATAATATTTAAGTGTAAATACGGTTTTGTTTTCTCTAAAGGTGGTTGAAAATTTGGGTTGTGGCCTATATTTAGGGGCGGCTTATTTTTTGGGCCAATGCATTATCACTTATTTGATCCATAAAGCAAGAGTATTTTGTCTTTGTTGCTCTTAAATATTTTTAGTATGCCACTCACCAGATGTGAGTCAAGTATAGGAGATGAAGTGATAACTTGAGTATACAATAAATTATTTGCATGCATATTAAAGGCTATATTCTCAGCTCAAAACCCAATAGTTGACTTAAAGTTCTATTTTCGATCAGAGGTAACTATTCAAAAACTTTTAAATTCATCTTTGCTTGTGGCTTATATGTAAATTAAGGACCCTGTAAACTATTACACATGAAAAGCAGAAGAAAAATACTTTGGAAAAGAACACTGTAATAACTTATGATTAAAAGTAAGTAGGATAGTCAGCTGGTTAGAAATGGTTGAAACTACAATAACAAATCTACAACTGAACACAAACTTTCACTTCAAATGGGTACCCCAGGAAATGAGGTACCAGCCTAAACTATTACAAGGTAACATTTGTTATAATTAGTTCAACAAAGGCTTGATTATCTGGGCTAATGAAAGGAGGTGGTTGCACATATAGTTGAGAAAATGGATAGTTCAATTTAACACTAAATGTAGGCCCGGTTGTATAGACAATAATCGGTACGTTTGTTAGAGATCAGGTGTAAGTTGATCAAACCACTGTCTCAACGTTTTTTAAAGTTGCACCATTATGAATTTGCCAATCAAATCCCTTATCATATTTACTGGTCAATTATCTCCAATATAGTGTTGATGGGAAACACAACCTATCAGTTTTAATAACTGAAATAATTTTTGCAACTCTCATTTTAACATCTAATACTTATTATAGTGACCAATAAAAGTAAAGTGTGTGTACATTTTATTTTTGTGCTGATAAAGTTAGTGATTAAAGTATTAACACTTAGGCACGAGGGTTGTTGCATCAGTTCCGTCTGAAGCCTCGTATCCCTTGCACCCTCTGCGGCTTGTGTCAGCTGTGTGGGCCTGGCATGTGGGACTCTACACACGCCCCCGTCGTTGAGTGTACAGGAGAACACGCAGACAATGAACCGTGTCCTCATAGGGGTATACAGCAAATGGTAGATTAGAGATGCTCAATCACCCACCAATAAATATGTAACAAAGGTACTGTATTTTTTAGAAACATTTAAAATTATTCAATAATTGTTTTTTTTAATCTTATGTCCTATGTATTTTTATAATGTAATGTTTTGCTTGATTTTTGGTTGTGTTACACTATGCATCATTTTATTACTTGATACTAATTTAATGATTGTTTTACATGGAGTTGTAAGTTGGATTCTGGTTCTATAGCTGCAAGCATCTATTATTTATCAATAAAATGAGAGAAAAGAAATAAAAGCAGCCTAGTTTTTAATGCTATTGAATTTGCTTATGGCTTTATAGAGTGTTTATTAGGGGTATGCAAGCGTAAGATTTTTTATTTGAGTCGAGTATTTCAAAAAAGTCCCGAGTTAGTCGAGTTTGAGTATATTCATAATTTTTGAATGCTAAGCATATATATTTATTTTAAAAGTAAAACAGTACGCCTATATTTAAATGACACCGGTCATTACAAACATAAAATGAAAATACCACATCTGTTAAATAAAAATGACACTAATGTTTTTAAATAATAAATACTTTGGATAAAAAAGTTTAGAAAATAGAAATATTGGTTTTTTAATTAGAAATTTCATTTAAAAATAGGAAAACCAATCAAATAAAAATAAATTTTATTGATCCTAAAATAAACCGAACTTTTTTTTCTAAATAAAACATAATGCGGCCTATAAGCCTCACCCCCAAATAATACATAACAATATATTATATAATATTTAGCACCGCGTCTTACTACCCGTTCGGGTTATACGCTTTAAGTACTAATTACTCTAATAGATTAGGAATTGAGAAGGTTGAATTAGAGGAAGTGAACCCGCATTTGCGTGGAAGGAAAGTGGAAAACCATTTCGGAAAAAAAGAAAAAAAAACGGTTCATCCGACCGAGATTCGAACCTCGATTTCCCCGTCCTCAGCATTTGAGCTCAACACGACAAGCGCATTAGCCAACTACTCCACCGAGGCGGGTAATACATAACAAATGTTGTAACTTAGATGACTGGTTACATCGATGTACATTGAAATAGTTTATAAATTCCACAACAGATGGCGGTGCTCTTTAATGCTTCAAAAAGGTTTAAAAATATATTAACCTTGATTCTTAGAATAAAAATATAATTTCAAGTCAAAATTGCTGACAAAGTTAAATAGTAAAACCTTCTATAGCTTTAACTACTACTATATACACACACACATTTCTTAGAGACTTTTTATTGCAGTCCTTTGGATACTTGGATACATATTTTAATTATTTATTAATTTTTTTGCTATAAAAATTCACAAATGAATTTAAAAGTTATTTTACAACCTAAATAAAATTTAAAAAAAAGGATACAATTGTATCTAGGGCTTAAGAAAAGGCATAGCATTTTAGTAGCATACTTACCACAATTTTGAAGTCAGATTGAAATTGCTGTATTAATAAATAACAAGAATATACATTTTCATATTAAACAGATGGATAAATAGCACATTATACATCATGATATTTAAAAAAAGTATCTCTCAAGTAACTAAAACTTCTAGGTTACAACAAAGAGTGTAAAATATTAGTAGTAATAACTAATACAACATGTAAATGAACATCAAGAAAGCCAAATGATTCATTTTTAGAATTATTTTTTTTCTTTCAAAGAGATTGTAATTTAAGAGTGAGGCCTATATTCAGGAGAGGCTTTTTGGTTCATTATGGTACTAAAAAAAATAATCAATATGGTTTCAACACCCATGTCTTTTTAGAGATTAAAATTATACCTTAAATTACTAAAAAAGTTCATATAATAGACATTTTAATGAGCTAATATTTCCCCAAAATAAGCCCCTGTAACTTTAATTATCTTATAAGAAAACTTAAGAATCACAACATTTAAAAATTTGAAATATTTATTATTTCATTAATGTAATAATCGCAGATTGTCCCTTTTTATGTTCCGATTCCATTACACTAAGCACAGTTGTGCATATGTGCTTTCACTAGAAATTATTTTATTACAAAATTAATTTCAATTCAATTTTTATACTTATAAAAGTTGATGTACTTAAAAATGAAAAATAAGATGGTTAAAATAATATTTCAAGTAGATATTAAAAATAGTGCATGCATTTTTTATTTAAATGTAGTAAGTTTGGTAAAATATCTCTTAGAATATTGATGAACACTGATTTTAGACAGGTTAACATAATTTTAAATATCTTAAGTTTGAAAACAATATGTATTCTTAATGTTGAATTTTTAATCAACTAAAATTATAATTTTAGAAAGAGACCGTGTAAAAATAATTATTATCCAAGTATTACATGATCTACTTAGCAATTTTTATTTTAGTTGGCTTGTTATGGCAATGCAACTTCAATCAAGGATAACTCAAAATTGATGAAAATATTTAATTAGTTTACCAGTTAAAAGTAGTTTTATAGCTCTCTTATGTTATTAGTATGAAATTTTATATTAGTTTCAACAATTTGTTAAGTTATCAAATGATTATAAGTGAAACTGCCGATTCCATCTAAATTAATAGTGCGTTTTAAAAATCGATTTGTACGTGCAGCATAGGAAACTTGAAAATTTCAAGCCTACAAAATTTTCAATATCGATCCTGAGGTTTGTTTAATGATTAGCTCGACTTGAAGCTTGAAATCTGAGTACTCGCAGAACCTTAATGTTTATTTAAAAAAATTGCATGATTCAAAAATGTTGAAATTGAACATATAAATTGATGCTAATGAAAATAATATAACAAATTATTATATATTTAAATTTTAATATAAAATGAGCAAACTTTAACTAGGGTATATCTACTTTGCAAAACCAACATACAACATGCAGCTCACAATTAAATGTAAGACAACTCCTTTATCAACTTGAAAAGTATCAATGTTTGTACGGTTTTGTTTTTGTCTCGATCACAAATCTTTATCTAAAATTATTTATTGTATTACTATAATATGGGGCAAATGACCTTGGCTCAAATTATTGCTTCACACTGCACATAATATTTCAGTTTACCGTATTGGCCTGAAAATAGGCCGCACCCTAAATTTTTAACAACTTCTAGAGATAAAACAATATTCCCACTTAAATATGATCAGTGTATTAAATCATTTGAAAATAGAAATTGTTTAATGGTAGGTGCTATACACTTAAAATTAGGTTACTTAAATAAAATCACTTTCATAGAAAAAAACTCACAATATTTACACTTAAAATGATGTCACTTGGAAAGATAAAAGTAAATTATTCATACTCAAAATTAAATCGCTTGGAAAAAAAAGGTAAGTTGTTAACACTTTATTCCCTGGTTAAAACCTGCTCTTTTCTCAACATTGGTGACCTGGCGGTCTAGGGGTCAGGTGTCAGACTTCTGTGCTGGCGGCTGGGGTTCAATCCTCGGTCCCGGCACAGATTTATCTGATTACCAAACCCTTCCTTCAAACTGTAGGTCCTCCATTTCATCTCACAATCACCCTACCATTACACATTAGCGTAAGTGTGTATAACCTGAACGGGTAGTAACACGCGGTGCTAATAATAATAATTTTCTCAACACTATTCGTCATGTTGCAATTCCGAATTTAATACATGCACTAAATTATTGTTTTCACAATAGAATAAATGTTCCGAATTTAATACAAACACTAAATTATTGTTCTCACAATAGAATAAATGTTGACCATTTAATACGTATACTAAGTTATTGTTCTCACATTAAAATAAATTTGACCAACATACTGAAACAAAATCTCACTAGAAATATTTAAGCTTACTTTACCAAAAGTGTATATTGCCAATAGAATGCTCTGAAAAAGTAATTTTATTTTGCAGACATTATGGATCAAATATTGTACTCACAAATAAGATAGTAATTCTTCATATATTTTTAAATAACTTTTCCAACTGTCATGGTTCATCTATTTTTAAATAATTTTGCCAACTATCAAGGTTCATTTATTTTTAAATAGCGGTGGCAAGATATATCGATTTAACAACATGCATATCCTATAGGTACAACATTGAATGTGTATTATCTAAGAGTGTGATTTTAGACCGCATTGAAGTTTTATGAGAGCTGTTTCTTGGGAAAAAATGCGGCTTATTTTTGGGCCAATAAGGTACTTGTTCTCAATTGGTGAAGTTGGCACATAAAACTGCACTTTGAGTGAACTTATTCTAAACCATTTAATTATTACTTAAATGCCTTTCCTTCAGACTTTGGTTAAAGTTTATAGGTGGATGTTTAATTAGAGCTTATGGTC
The DNA here is from genome assembly GCA_902141385.1 of Timema californicum. Classification (NCBI taxonomy): domain Eukaryota; kingdom Metazoa; phylum Arthropoda; class Insecta; order Phasmatodea; family Timematidae; genus Timema; species Timema californicum. The sequence continues at coordinate 222,533 of CABFOW010000684.1, forward strand.
CTCCCCTTCCCTCAAGGGTCATTGTTTTTTTAGTAGGTTTGCTGTGGCTATTAGCGCCTTATATAGTGGAGGGTCAGTTATCTGAAACGTCAGTCAACCATCTTGCAGAAAATAAAACTTACTTCAGCCTACTTCAATATTATTTATATCTATGTTCTTTGCTTTTACCAGATTCAATTATTGCTTTTTGTATAATATAAACTCAAAATTATGGTAAAAGCAGTTTATATATGCTTAAATAACCAAACAACTTATAGTCCCAATTAGTTTGGTTAATAAACACTCACTTTATAAGGAAACATGATAAAGAGAATGGATTTTATGGAAAAGCACCAGCATCACAACCAACTTGGAATCATCAGCTTCCTGGGTGAAGTCGAGCACACTTACATGAACCTAATATTGCCAAGAAATGTTTTATTAAACACACAAACAATATTAGCAATAGGAAAAAAACTAACAAATGATGTAAGAAATGGATATATTAAAACGAAGCAAAATTCCTTGAATATTTATAATCAAAAAGAAAGCTAAAATCTGATCTTTATAGGAAGAACGGTAGAATTCACCAAAATTGATTGGAAGTTACTAAAATTTGATATTAAATAAATATGTTTTATTTTATCTATTTATTATATATATTTTATCTACAATATTATAAAAAAACTTCTAATAGCACTTCCTTATAGATTATTTAATAATTTGTCCTTACATAATTAATATTTAAATTGACTCATAATGTAATACAATTGAAACCCGCCTCGGTGGCGTAGTTGGCTAACGCACTTGTCGTGTTGAGCTCAGCTGCTGAGGACGAGATCGGGGTTCGAATCTCGGTCGGGTGAACT
>CABFOW010000685.1:0-12056 GCA_902141385.1 Timema californicum
ACGGGATTTAAGTCCCAACCTAACCATAATCAACAAATAATAATATATTAATTTTCATCTACTTCATATACTTTTATCATAAGACTATAAAGGCACATAGCTGATTCTCTCAATAACATTAATGTATATCCACTTCCAGATGAGCTAGAAACTTGAAATTTGGCAAAATTATAGCTTATAGCCTTTAACTGACCGAAAAATTACAAAACGTTAAAAAAAATGTTTACCTAAAAAAATATCCAAATGAATGTGTGACTTTTAAAGTTGTTGCGGACCTTTCTTTGGAAGTCTCTTGTTGCTATCAAAAGACGGGTCTGGAATTACATTCGCTTACATCCACTTGCAAAGAAAACTTATTGGGGGTTTAGGGGAAGAGCCCCCAATGAGCAAAGATAATAAAATATATAAGATGGGGTAGTACCCTACTTTGAAAAAATTGTTTAAGAATTTACAGGGGGGAAAAATCATGCGATTATCAGCTAAAGACAAAATCACGGAACACCTAAAAATTATATTTGTAACAAAAAATAATTTTAACAGTGTATTTCCTATTAAATGGTGCAATGCAGTGTTACAAAAGATGTTATACACACACACCAATGGTTTCTCATGACGTAAAATGTAGCAATAGACGTTTGAACGTCCCAAAGGAAATGGAAGGTGGGAGTTAAAGAAAAAAATAAGGGACTGCAGGAGATTAATCCAATAGTGTAGCTATACTGTCCATTCCTCTTTTGAGGTGAGCCGACGGCTATGTCTTCAAAAGGCACAACAGATTACTCTTCACCTGTCATCTAGTGATGTACAAACAAGGTAAGTATAGCTTGTTTCAACTGACGCTGTGACTTATTTTCACCACTCAGTAGAACACCCATTGGCCAGGTATTAAAAAATATACTATATCCCCACCTGAGATGGGTAAAATATGTGTCTGGTCATATAGGGACCCATATTGTTTTAACAAGTTCTGCCTACCATGACAACATTGTAAGCTTATGCAACTGCCCAAGGCTGCCTAGATAAAAACAAGTACTTACACTAATATCAATGACTGTATTTGTTTGTTTCTAGCCACGTTTATTAGTATTTTGTGTTCTGTCGAAGGACGTATACTAATAGAAAGAAATCACATTGACAATACACATTGAAAATTAACATTTCGAGACGGGAATCTAATTCAAGTACTCTGATTTAATAATACATAGTTATTATCAATGAGTTATCCACAGGAGTTACTTGCATGAGCTCATTATTTATTAATTATTTTCAAAATATTTATTATACTCCCTCGTCCCGGATCTAAAACTAAAAATTATTTCAAGATAAACTTACAAAATTAAAAAAAGGTTCGAACATTATTAAATGGTAGTATGATTAGATGATGAGATAATATGTCTTTATTTGATTCACGCCATCATCGAAAAATCTAGTACTGATGAAATTTGGGTTCGTCCTCTCACGGTGATCTCTTCAAGACAGAGGAATCCGCTTCAGTGGTTGAACGGTCTAAGGCGTCAATCTCGTTTGGGATGACGGAGGGATCAGGTCTCGAATCTCAGTCAGGTCTACTAAAGGTTGTTGTTCCTAAAGGTTTCCCACGCTCCATCTATGAAAATTTGGATAGACTACTTCTAAAAGCCTTCCTTCCTTTTCCCAAGTCCATTAGCGTAGTTATCATATATGCTGACAACCAGAGCAGGTAGTAAGATATAGCGGTAGAAAAAAATACTTAGAAAAGATATTTGATGTTTATAAAACCATTTGGGACCAAAAAAAGTTCACGCTAGTGCCATTTAATGTGTATGATATAATTTTTTGCTGTGTAGGTTTATTCGCTAAGTAAAAAGTAATGATAACTTATCTTAGTTATCCATAAAATAAGTTGACCAATATACTAAACATTAAATGAAATACTTTCATAGCCAAGTTTAAATTAAGCTAAATCGTGTGATCTACTGATAGTCAAATTACGAATATATCAAAGGTTTCTATGAAAGTTGAATAATACAAGTTTTTTTAATCTTTGAAATGTATTTATTGGCGATGTCGCTACCTCAATGGAAGATATACTTAATAAAATTCGTGCCGTATATTTTAATTTCATCAAACTTATTTATGTTTTCACTAAATCTCCATAGCACTTCAAATAGCATAAAACAGGATGAAAAACAATTAGGTATTTTAACTTCACCAGCTGGTGTCATTTCATAATGCTACGGCGCTAAAACCAGAAGTATTTATTTAATATTTTCGGTGTTTTTAAATAAATATTAAATGTTTGTAAGAAAAAAAGAATAAATAAGAGAGAGTATGAAAGATAAACCTATGGTCAAATCGAAAGAAATAATTTCGCAACTGTACAAAGTGAAAAAATCAGTCGAAAGTAAACCCAAGAGAGACTTTTGAAAATTGAGCAAAGTAAGAAATCTGATTTGTGGCTTCGTAAGGTGCTACCTTTGTTGACTCACCCACCTACACCCGCTTTTCCTCTTTCTTTTTTTTTGTATGTGTGCCAGTTATTTATAAGTGTAAAAAAAAAGTTGAAAGCTTTGGTCTGAGTTTGGAGGACTTTTTTTTATATAGGGGTTGACTCAGTTTATTTGGTTCCCTTTAAATCGGTGAGGGTTAAAATAGTGTCAAGCGTAAGCTGACGTCAATTCCTAAGACCATATCGTGTGCACACATCCCTTTTCACCATCCCTTACATAAACTACCCCTTGTCTTACCATACTTTCCCCCTACACCCTTTCCCAATTAGTTTTGGAAAGTTGTTGGTTGTCACATGGGAAATCTTACGAGCTATATCGCCTCCAGTCTAGGCCTTATAAGCCCTAGAAGAGCCTTATGCTCGCGATTGTAACAAACTAAAGCAATAAAATCTTGAAAGCCTGGTTTGAAAATTTTCAAAGTAAGAAAATAAATATAAATTACAAACAAAAATAGAATATCTATTTAGTATATAATATATGAATATGTTTTGAAAGAAACTTACATGAAAGGGCGTTGGGTTTTTTTTCGGTGAATCTCAAAGGAGTTTTAATTATCTCGCTTCATTTCATATCGAGTTTTATCTGGAATTTTCAAATAAAAGTATAGTTTAAATAAATAAATATTCTATTCATATGAAACTATTTTAATAAACTCCGGCGGAGTGGTACGGCACTTCTTTGCCTTTTTATTCAAAACCCGTAGGCTAAAAGGAACTAAATACATTTTATTGCAGAAACACTCCACCAATAAGCAAAAATAATATACACTGTTTCAGAAATATATTGAGAAAATTTTAACATCCTTGTTCAAAAAAGAGCGTAACTATCAATTTCCCTAAACTAAATTAAAAAATGTATTTGATTAAATTAGAAAACAATTTGTTTTATAAAATTATATAGGTTCGGTAGGTTTGTAAGTCGATCATGGCAAGAAATAATTACCAACCTCTGGTATTAAAACATATTCTTTAAAAAATTAATTTAAATTTCATTGGTTTTAACGTATCTTCTCAATTCTCTAAATGCATAGATCGTTGATATATATATATCAAAACCTCCGTGAATTTTGTTATATAATATAAGAATAACTCATTAATATCGATTCAGTAGTTATCTAGCTATAAGCGAACATAGGTAGGTACAGAAACTATTATATATATAAAATTAATATTAATTATATATTAATATATCATTGATATTATATATTAATATTAATTAATATATAATAATATATACAAAATATATATATATAAATATATATATAACAGTTTCTGTACCTATCTATGTTCGCTAATAGCTAGATAACTACTGAACCGATATTAATATATATATATATATACACATACATTTATAATGTGTATATAAATATATACATTATATTTTATGTACATCGCAAACCGGTAAGCGATGATTTTACACTTGACCTGGTTGCTGTCTAAAATAACTAAGTGAAAATTTTCAACCTAGACACGGGAATCGAATTCCCGGTTGAGGTTGTTAGTCCACGGACATGCACAGCACTGGTAGAGGAGAACATAACATAGCTTAAAACTCAAACATACAAAGAGCAATGGCGACGGACACACAGAGAGCGCATCTGACGGCGGTGCAGAGAAGAGATGGACGCGAGTAGCGAAGCTGATTGCTGAGCGGACAATTCACTTTGTGATTCGAGACTGGTTGAGGCGGATTGCATTAAAATTTCTGCGAGCTATAGTTTACGCAGTAAAGTGATTTTGATGAAATGTATGGTGAAACACCGAATTCTGTAGTTAACAGTAGAATTCTTATTTGGCAGAAGAGTAAAGATAATAGAACATCAAAAGTATTTATTGATATCTTCGTATATACAAAAAATGAAGTTGAATATTTTCTAAGTTTTTGATAAATGATAAAATTCTCTATAAACTTCTCGTTGTTCGTTTATTTCGTGTATCCAGACTTATCTATGCAACGAGTTAATAATACAAAATTTAAAAGCTGTATTTTCAGTTAATATCAAACCCCTGCTTGACATTCCGTTGCTGTTCAGAGACTGAACAGATTTTAACGTGCTCTGATAATCTGTGTCTGTGTGTGATCTCCGCTTTGAGCTACGCTAACAATATCGTGTGTGTCCATATCCTTATTTTTCACTTTAATGAAAGGAAATTAGAGTAAGAGGTTCGATATTCACTCAATTTAAAGCTTTTTAAAAAGATGGACCCCTCACTCTGATGATTAAATTTGAGACAAGAAAGATTTGTTCCGTTATATTGCTCTACGTGATGTGCGTTTATGAGAGAAAAATTACAGTTTTCAAAATATATTAGGACGAAAGTTTTAAACGAACACGAAGAGGAAGTTGTATCATTTAATTTATGTGGACAGACCTTAGATTTAACTCAAGATGGTTTAGTTAAGGAGGTCATTAGAGGGGATTTAGAATTACATTAGAACAAGAGGTATCAGTCAAGGACTAATTAAACTGGTATTAGTATCCATGCGCAGACAAATTTACTAATAAGTATACACTGTGTTTAGAAATATAATTCCAAAATAATTAAGGAAATCCCTAGACCAGGGGGTATGTGGATCAAACATCAAACTTGTCGTCTAGCTTGTTTTACTGGTGACGAAGATGGGATTTGAATCTCTGCAAAAGATGCGATCCCATTAGAGTAGGTCTGATTAGATGTGGATTGCCCGGACGCGGATTAAGAAGTAGTGTGAAAAAACAAATTAATAATGAAATATCCGTTTCGAGCGTCATTAAAATGACAATAAATGAATGCTGCACACTGGCAATATACAAACTAAATGATTTTATTACTCTTCCTAAGTAAACAACTCATAGTTTGGTTTGATGTAATTTCTATACATCCGGAGCTGGGCATTCCCTCAGCTCTTTGGTTGTTTAATGCCTCCTGCACCATCTGGTAGAGATCCCAGGAACTGTGGTAGTTCTTCGTTACCTTCCACACTGAATTTCTATGAACTAACAAGAAAGGACCTACCGATTTTGCCGGATAATTGTGTTAACATACCTATTGCGGTTTTTTTACATGCCACAACCGACATGGGATCGGCGACTCTTCAAAGGAAGTTGTGCTGCTAATTTTTATCGATCAAGACAAATCCATTGGCTTCGCCCGGATATGAACCCACGAACATTAGGTCTTGAGGCATGCACTTTACATCAAAACTACCGGGTTTGATATAATTACTATAGTATCATATATAAAAATGTTTTCCATTTTAATTTCCAAACAAAGCTTACTTTCTGGCATTCAAGCACATATGCAGTTAAACTTTTGTTTATATATTCAAAAGTACAGTAGTGACGCTGTGACCTGTGTGAAAATGTAAGTGAGCCTCTTCATAAACTATTAATTAATTAAGGGGTGTATCTATATTCTAGTTCCAAGAGTCAACCTCCCATATACGTATAACAAGTATTGCACGTTTCATTGGGTTCTGACTGATCACCAAATTTCGGTTGAATATAATTATTACCTATGATCTTTTTTCCAAATGAAGATACGTTCTTATATCATAGAGGTTACACTTAAAAATGAGGCGACTTATCCCAAAAGCAAATAAAACTAAAGCTTCTACAGATTCCGAATGATACAGCTAAATAAGAGTTGACTAAACCAATTTACGTTTCTATGGGTTTGTTTTCTATTCGTGTAACCCAAGCCTTGGTTCAGATGTGTCCCCCTTGTGAGGAAATGAAAATTCGAATTTTCACTTTAGCCACACTACTGCATGAATATATTGGTAAGCTGACTAAGAGGAGGGAAACTGAAGTGTTGGCCACCAAGAATGAAGAAAGCACATAAGATTTAATTATAATAACAAGTACAGTTTGGAAAAATAATTCAGCTAGTGCAAAAATTGTTGAAGCTGATAATATCAACAGCAAAATTAGTGTTCACACATTTGAGAGAATAAATTATATCACGTAGGCTAATACTTGTAAATAGTGGGAAATATTTTATCAGCGGATGACCTAAGTAAAATAAGGCCAAATGGTACAGAATATAAGAGTTTTATCACTCAAGTGAACACTCAATTTATCTTGAAGGCTAATTGCCCTAACTTGAATCTATAATGCAGGGTTATGAGACTATATAATGTGTTAAGGTTATTATGCTAACTTTCAGGATAAATGAAACCAATCAACATATATTCCTTCAAAGTTTGGTCTAGGAGACAATAAATTTTAAAGAAAGTCCCTACGACACGGCGGCTTTAAATTAAGGAGAAACTTATAAGGAAATCACATAAGCCATAGTGGAGCTTTGACGTAATAAATAAAAGACCTTTGAAAGTCACTACCAGGGTTTATCAATGAAACTTCTTTGAAAGTATATTTCAACCGGCTGAAACGATACTTTGTCTTGCAACCTTACCAATAAGAGCTTTCAGCTTATGGAAATACCTTAAGGCTAGTGCCAATGGTTAAGAATTGAAGTCGATAGATAATAATCTGAGGGTATTTCAAAAATAACGTTAATAATATATAGGCTACATTCCCACCTATGGAATTTCAGCGTAGATCGCCAATAGACGACATCGATATGGATCCTGTTATAGGCCTATATCCGATTGCAAACACAACAGTTACACATTTAGAAGATAATTCATGACTACATCACTCTAAAATAGAAAAAAAAATGATTTAGCAAGTGGGAAAATTACGTAAATATTTAAACCCCCATATTTTATGCTAAAATATAGACTTATTGCAAAAGTTATTTGTTTTAAAATAACTCTTTGGTGGGTTGCCATATGAATATAAAACACAAGTATGTAGTATAACAGATTATACATTACAAAATATGGTATATTTAAGAGTTTTTATATTAATTGTTGGTTTAACGGTTGGTTCAAGAATAGAATCATGTTGATTGAGCTATACTTTTTATATACACACCTCTTCTTTGACTTTAACAGTGATCAAATATCAATAAAATTGACATTTTCAATAGAAAACTGCCGGCTTTATAACAAAGAATAAGAAAACTTAACAATTAATAAACATTACATTAGCTTAGAAGAAGTGTTGAAAATATTATCATGAAAATTTCACTTGTTCTCGAGAAAACTGATATTTCCAAACGTATGATTTCTCCACGAGACCTGTCCGGTAGCTAGCGCCAGCTACGGTTTCCATGATCCATCTGTATTTGTTGTCGCGGAAGGATACTTTAGTCACTTGCTAAGCCATGTCATGCCTTTCACCCTCCCACCCACCATCCCACAAAATAGGTTTTAGACTTGCACTTGACAAGCAGGGCCAAAGGCCTTAATGTAATTTATACATCTCTCATACTTGTATGGCTTGTTTATAAATAATCAAAATATACTAATAATATATTGAGTATATTATTTTGACAACAATGTTAATTGACCTATGCTTACGTAATAAAAGTGATAGCTACGGTGAGATAATGTTTTATATGCTAATAGGTTTTAGTACAAGTGTTTTAAAATTTCTTGTGCTATATTTTTTACATATATTTTGGTACGAAATTTTACTAACCATTTGGGTTGTACACATATGAACTATTTAAGCTAATGTGTTCAGGATGAGAAAAGTGGAATTGAGAGAAAGTATGTCCACAATGGTGAGGGAAAATCTGAAACCTGTTTAGGAAAAGCTAAGTTTAGTACGTACGACCTGTAGGGAACGCGAGAAAAGGTAAATGATTTTGCAGTTTTTATGGCAAAGCTTATTTTTAACGAAATAAATAAAGTATTGCTTCAACATAAACAGAGATTAATTCTCTTCACATGATGCTATCAACAATTCTTAAATATTTGTCATTAGCGTAGAGGCATTAGATGATAAAAAGATTTAAATTATAATAGAAAAGTTGTCATTAAATTCCAGGACACCATTTACAGATATTCAAGAAATGTTGATATCACTATGTGTAGAAAATCTTACTATGTTTTTTTATCTAAGCGATATTTAATTTATTTATGTAAAAAGATTTTGATATAAAAGCTTCAAAAACCTTGACGTTTTCACGCATCTTTTACATCTCCTTCTTAAGTCCAGTCTATAGAAAGAAAGTAACGTCTTAGACCATTTCACAACCTAAGGGGGTTGGCTAAGCGATATATTTAAGTACAAATTGTTATAATTAATCAATTATTTTCTGTAATTAGTTAAGAATTTCTCAAATTACATAATAACAATAATAATATTATATGAGTTTAAATAGGAAAAAAACCAGTAACGTAGCTAGATATCAGAGAACATTGAAATGTAAACAAGAATATCCTACCTCATGGAATAGTATAACAAGGTGTAATATTTTTTCATGAGTAAACATAAAAGAGTTTTGTCACCGCTATCAAACCATTCCCCAGTTGTTGACCTAAGCTGGACTGGCTTAATAGAAGAGAATAAGTCCGCGGATACACGTACCTCAGGTTTGATTCAACTGCTTTAGTGGACGGAGAGAAAAAAAATAACGGGGAAACATGACCAAACTTACGCATCTCCCTGTTATGGAAATCGTCTTCATACGACGACCAGAGGATATTTATTTTCCCTCGTGTCTTGTGAATGTCTTTGTTGTTTTGTTTTTTTTGTGTGGATATCTCCGTGAATCCGTGTCCCCCAGTGTAGGGGAAAATCGGTGAGCCGACTCTACAAACCTCAAGAGAGATTGAAGTTGGGGTTGAGTTTTGCCCCGAGGACTCTCCCAACCTTTTTCACCCACCATATGCAGATTCTGAGAGAAAAAAATCTCAGGAAACAAATATAGAGACAATGGAATAAGACAAAAGGAAACTCTACAAAATGATAGAAGGATATACAAATAAGATTTTTTTTTTCAAAGAACAAAGGATAACAAATAAATGTATTAAAGTAGGAAATTTTTTATGAAAAGTAGAATGAAACTTATATCCTTAAAAACTCATCTTAGTAAAATACGCTTTACTCAATTTTATGTTATCACACACACTCACACATACACATATTCACAATGATAAATACGTATATGTACAATACGCTTTACTCAATTTTATGTTATCACGCACACTCACACATACACATATTCACAATGATAAATACGTATATGTTTACATATATATACTGCACTATAATATAAATAAAACATAATGTGTATTTGAATATATGTATAAACACATAGGTCCAAAATCAAGAACACCAGAAGGCTGAAACCATGCGTACGTGTTCAAGAAAATCGGATGGTGTACCCCAGAACATATTATTTCGAATTTTTACATATATTACGAGGCTGACGTCTTACAGAAAATATTCCACTGATTTATTAAAGAAGATCTTTTCCAAACATTATTTTTAATGGGGAGCATTGTAGACCTCCTTAAAGTAAGTTACTAACCACGCAGCTAGAGACATTATTTCCCAAACGACAGAACAGTCAATGTCTACAAAGTTTAAATAGTTATTGAGCTTTCAATTAGAAAATGTATTGTATTTATAGGTACACCACTTTATTCTGTGCAGCAAGACCGTTACCAACTATGCAGTTAGAAATATATTCATTTCATTGTTAGACAGTTACTGATCATAAAAATACACGGCTATATGATAAGAAGCAGGACAGTTGGTAATTACGGAGTTATAATATTCTATGAATGAGCAGTTAGTCTGATTTTAGACTGCGCATTCTGACAATTATTAATTTCATAGTTAGACAGAGACTGACATCGAAAGTAAACAGCTAGTTGCTGCGAAGCATAGCAGTTAGTGACTAGGCGATTAAGATAGTTGTTGGCTGTGAAGTCGAAGAGTTACTGACTGGACCGATATAAAGAAGATAGATAGACCTTTCAAAAGTATATAACTAGGACATACCAATCCAGTATATATTAAGATGTCGAAACTGTCGAAAATATATTAAATCTTTTTTTTTTCCTCAAGGAAAAGGGAATTAGAGATGATGTTTCTTGGAGAACTAGGAAATGTGCTCAGCAATATTTTTTTTCTCCCTGTTTCTATGCGCTGCCTCTCTCTTTCTCAGTAAAGTATGCGGTCTAGTCCTTACGCCTCGGAGATCATGGGGACATGGGAACGCCATCACAGCATCAGACTGTTGAAGTAGAGGGTTAAGGGAGTGGTTGGGTATGAGGGGGTGAGGGAGGTTAGAGTGACGGTGTCCTCAACCTCCCTTAATGTATATGGTGCCTCCGTCCTTTTCAGTGACGATGCAGAGACTATATAAAGATCAAGGGGAAAATACCACAAAACGGAAATTTGTGTTCTGGTAGTAACAACATACAGTTCAATTTTCATAGGAAGAGCCTTTTAGAAAATAAACAAATATTTGCTAATGGCCACCAATTATAATATTTTCTCATATTATTATTGGTATTTTTTTTACCACCCTAGTGGTTAGAGTTACTCGCTACAGATCCAGATGTCCCGGGTTCGATTTCCAGACCTTCCAGGTTTTCTGTGAAGCTCTAGTTCTGGAATCGGGGTCAACTCAGCCCTGTGAGATCAAAATGAAGAGTTACTTGAATTAAAAAGTAGTGCCTCTTTCATTGTGTTGAGCACAGGATACCATTTATACACATAATTCCACTAACTTCACCACCAGACGGTGACCCCCTTGTCGATTTAACTGGTTTCGGTCTGACACATTTTTTTTGTGGTATTGTATCGGCATTGAAAGAGATAGATATGGATAACATTATCGGACATATATACGTTAAAATATGTCTATTAAATTTATGTCAGACTATTTCTATAAAAATAAGACCATAATGTGAACATGAACTCTAAGAGAATGGGCTACATCAAAAAAATATATATAGTCAGATCGTCATAGGAATTACCTTTCAGTGCATCTATTTATCACCTAAGTTAATCGGTGAAGTTAACATGACAGAGATTTAGATGTCAACAAATAAATTGTTGGGATGTAAATATACGCACACAATTTTTTTTTAAATGTCACAACTGTCCCTCATATATTCTTCATACACTGTGATAAAGACAAACAAAAAAGTTGACAAAGGTAGTTTTTTTTCCTGAGTTCGACCTCAAACTAAAAATTAAATGACTAATATCTTGCACCAAAGGACACGTAGACTAAGGCATAAAAGTCGTCTCGTCTGTTTTTATAGTGAGGATGGGGATGAAATCTCGGCCGGGTGAACCCAGAGTATTTTTTTGCTAAATTATTTCCTTTCTCTCTCTGTCTCTTTCTACGCACATCTATTGTTCAATCTTTTTAAGTATACCCTCCTCGTCCCAATACTTTTTTCTAATTAAATGGAGATAGCATGAAATTGTAGTGTGAAGTGTTTCAAATAAAAATAATAATAACAAGCATTTATGAAAGGCTATAGCCCTTTGATTTATATTATAGCTGTCAGATTTGACAACTTGTGTCAAAAATGCGCAAGTGAGAATAACTTTCTTGGTTCAATAATATACTTGAGAAGATTGAGTAAATGTTGCAGCCATCATATAATTTAATTTCTATGTTAAATAGACTATAATACTACTGTCCCTGTACTGAAGTCCAGCAAAAAAAAAAAACGTTTAGATTGATCAAATCAACAGCCACC
>CABFOW010000685.1:25326-35358 GCA_902141385.1 Timema californicum
TCAGTATACTCAACCAAGATTCAAACCAAAAGCCAGTCTAGCATGAGAGCTACGCCTTAGACAATTCTTCCTATAAAACGTATATATTCACTTTACGAATAAATAATTGGAGCAAAAAAAATTGGTTCTTCAACTCTTATCGACGTTATTTTATGTAAAGAACATATAATTTGTTTACTTCAAATCATGATTGATGTAAAACTTTTAAAAATTCATTGATTTAATTTAGGAGTATATATTCTTTGAAAAAAAATATTTGATTCAAAAAAGTGTGGTCTAATACGATAACAGTAACCCTTAAGTTTCCATAACTCGCTCAGACGGAACCTTTTCTCAAGCACCTCTTTATACGGCGGGGTCAGCTCTTGAGTTAAGACCCCTCCCTACTCCCTTCCCCTTACCACTCTTCTATCAGACATCACAAGTCTCTTGGACTGCAGATACTTCAATGGACCACCTCAGAATTCCAACAAAATAAGCCCAAACAACTTGACATCCTCTTCAGTATGTAGTATTACAGTGGAGCGTTAAAACTTAGTACCGAGTGATATCTTTAATTTTTATAAATTACAAAAATATCCAAAACCATTAAAAAAAATTTAAACATCTCATAAAATCAATTTATATTTTACCCTACTTTTTAAATTATTCATCTCACACCTTATGATTAAAATCAATATATGTTAAGAGTTGAAGTTTGAAAATTACATATGACATTTCATGCTCTTAAAGTTACCACGATAAATCTTCCTTGGTTTATTAAGAAGAGGATGCGGTTTATTTTTAAAATTATATCAATTTATTTAATAGGAGAATAGGTGAATTTATTGATAAACCCACTTTATGGTCAGTATTAGCCTCAAAATACGTGCCATTCTATCAATTCATTAGATTTTTGTGACAATTAAAATAAATACTTGATCGTGTATTATTTATTAATAGGCTGGGATGGTGTTAATTTCTACAGCTATAGCTTTAATTTTTAGCACCTTGTCCTATACATGTTCGGGCTATTTGTTTATGTGCAGTACTTACTATGATATGCAAGGGATGAAGAAGGTTGAGTTTAGATGAAGTGTAACATCATTTACTTGGAGGGAAAGTGTAAACCGTTAAGGAAAGCCACCCTCAACACACCCGACCGAGATTAACCCCCATCACCTTATAATCTCGTTATCGGCGGCCAGTCTATTACGAGAGTGACGCCTTAAACCATGCGGCCACCGAAACTAGTTGTTGTAGGCTAAATATCAGGAATGTTAGTCATGTTGACTGATATAAGACAATGATCTATTCATTAAAAGGATTTTCAAGGCGCGGATAGGGTATATATATTGTACACAAATAACTATATACTACACAATTATTTATATATTATTTCATTTATTCTAAACTGAATATTTTTATTTAGTGAAAAATAACAATTTTAGGCCATCCTGTGCCGTTTATTTTTAATCCCAGCAATTAAAGGCTTACAGATATCTTCTCTTACGTTACCTTGATAAAACCTTACCTCTTGGGACGTGTAACTGAATATTCAGAGAAGACAAACTCTGAGAATACTAAAACAGTTGGTAATAATGAAATAAAATAAAGTGACTAACAAAGTGTTAAAGCTTCCTGTGTTGTTTTTTAAAACTGCTTACGCACTTGGTTTTGAGTGTTATGACAGTTCGCTTGGAAATGTTCGTGCCCATTAAAAATGGATGGGATTGTAGGAAGTGACATTATTTGTGAGAAACTAAATTAGTCCTAGTGAGGCGTGAAATTTAATTCGTATGTTAAAATTGTTTTCGTCAGAATTTTAAAATTCTTGTAGTATTTAGATAACATTTTTAAAGAAATATACATTAATTTAGTCGATATTATTTAATATTTAACTCGACTATTTTAGGGTGACCTGGTGGTCTAGGGGTCAGACTTCTGTGCTGGTAGTTCAGGTTTCAATCCTCGGTCTTGGCACAGATTTATCTGATTTCCAAACTCTTGCATGTATTAATCACAACATGTGAATGTATGGAATACCAGGCTTCCACTGTGGTTCGGATCCCACGTTAAACTGTAGGTCCTCCATTTCATCTGCTACCTGTTCAATCTAAGGGCATATATTTCCTACTAATTACGCTAATATTTTATAGATGAATGGTGTATTTTAGTATAAGTGTATCTGCATTTATGTAGAGGACTAGTGTAAAATAATATATGAAAAACCATCCACAGTACACCTGGCCGGGGTTTGAACCCTGTTATTATCATAATTGGCAGTCCATTCCATCACGAGATTTACCCCTATGACAGACCATGCGGCCATTGAGGCAAGTCGCTGTACATTTTATACACACAAAATTACAAGTTTATAACTAATATATCAACTTTTTTTTTTTGTCCTCGTGATACGAAATAAATTGTAAACCAATTTAGACTAACCTAGAAGGAAGGGAAAGGGGCACGGAACAATCCATCAGTATCGTCTTTTCTGTATCGCCGGTGACGGGATAGGTTTTGGATTTGAGTCTCTAAGATTATTTTTTTCATAAATTGTTTTTCACTTATGTAATCTTCCTCTTAATTTGAACTCGCTTATCCTTATCCAATTTCCATACAGATGTGGTTGTCCTGTATGTTAAGTAAGAAGCGTTGCACAAACATTTATTATGAACCAACTTTAGTTAATTTCAGACAGTTCGTTTCTTTCCTTTGCAGAATACATGTGTTTCAATCTTTTATCCACATTTTATTATTTCAACAGAATATTACCACACGGGCATAAAGACGATTATTACAATTGCATTAACATGTTTCAATGTGTTTTCATACTCTCTTCGAGACACCGGGAGTTAAAAAACTTTATGGACAAACAAATATGTACTTGAGTGTCTGCATTATAGCTGCACGGATAATGGGTCTAGGTTATACCCAAGAATCCATGTTTTCATTCCAATAGTGGCATTCAAGGTGAATACCAATAATTACTTTTATCGCACTTTCGTTATTTAACTAAGCATTTAGTAGCATTAAGCAGGGAATTGAAGGAATATATTCATACCATTGGTAAGAAAAGAATGAAAGTAAAGGTTTCAGGGTGAATCTAGTTATTTAATTTTTACGATGATTTAATGGCGTACTTAGAATATGTTTGAATAACCGGAACTCAAGGGCTGTGATTACCAATACGTACACGTTGTCAAATAAATAATTGTAGAAAGGCAACTGGTTATTTCAGGTTTAAGTGCAGATCAAATTCTAAATGTGTGTTCTTTGCGATAGCAGCCGTCATCTTTTGTTTGCTAGGTAACCAGTCATGCGTGAGTGACACTCTATTTGCCTACCTACAAAAAAACAGGGGGTTCTCAAGTTTCGCTTTAAGAACTTGAGTTGCCTGAAATTTAAAATATATTATAAAATAAAATGTATTAAAATAGTTTAAAAAATGAAAATAAAATTTTTAATATACTCGTTGGATTAAAACAAATAGTTTCTCAAACTGATTTCAAAATCACTATCATAGAAAATTTACATGTTTCATTAGAATACACAAAGTATGGTGAACCTTATTCATACGTTGTAAAGCCAACATTTGTAAACAATTTTAGTTTTTTTATGTTATATCGTGTATATATATATTAATTTGGTCAACATACATTTAAAATAACCCTATTAATTTTCACAAGCAAAATAGTAATAATATATATATTAAGAGTAGGAGCTAGGATTAATTTAAGAACCATGGTTTATTTTTAAACAATGTAATTCATTTATAAAAATAACATGAATTTCAGTAGCTTTCCTAATTTGACTAAACTAATGCATATGCAAGCTACTTAGAATACAAACTTTATAGATCAGACGCTAGCTTACATTGAGTATGCATTTCAAGTATGACAAAATTTGACTTCTGATCCATGTTCTGGGGACCCAGTTGATTATGAAAAGTGATGTTGTCAATTCCGGTTGTGGTCAACAACCCATGGGAGAGGGGGTGAAAAGCACACTCGGGGTGTAATTTTGTTTCCACCATAACTTCAGAATCGTTTATAGTATTAAGATAAAAACAAATCGAATTGTGTTCCTATTAAGCAGAGTTATATTATCATATAGCATTTATAAAAAGCTTTACATTGTGAAATAAAACACGAGACCAATAGAGCCAACGTAGCACACATCAATATTTTAATAAATTGGGTGTTTACATTATAAAAATCACCAATCTAAACATTCAACGGCTTAAAATAGGTCACATGAATAGATAATCTGTATTTTTCTCTCTTTACAAAGAATAATATGATCATCCATAAGCAATCTCACTAGATATAAAATCAGAGAAAATTTAGTAGACCCATTTCAAGGCATGCCTCTAACTCATTCGGAAATAAATAAAAATCATCTCAAATTGTATTTTTAGATATAATCCTATGAGTATGTTTTGACCATTTTCTATAAATAAAGATTTTCGTCATGTTAGATAGAAATTAATTCTGAGAACGATACAAACCGATTACTAGAAATTAATTAATCGGAGCTCAGAGGGATATTTAAATGTTGAATTTCAGATTTAAATGTACAATTAATTTTTGTTTGCACTATGTCTTAATACCCTTTCAGGCTATATGCATACATACTAATTATGCTAATGTTTTTGGCATGAAGAAGATTAAATTTGGAGGAAGTGTACACGTATTTTTGAAGGAAGAAAAGAAAAAAACACAGTAAGTACACCTAGCTTAGGTTAGAACCCCGATATCCCCGTTGTCAATAATAACTTTCCTTCGTGCAACTGTAGGTACTATACAAAGTACATTTAATAAAATGTATACGTCACCCATATCTATATTGTTAGTCTGCTCAAATTATTTTATTCAAAACAAGGTGCAAACAACTATTTTAATTGAATCCAACCACATATTAAAAATACTGTTAGTAAACAAAGCCAATCTCACAAATTAAAAATCTAAATAAGGAATATAAAACCAGAAAATAATTAGCAATAGTATATTTCTAACAAGAAAGTGTATCTGAAAATAAAATGATACCCTATTAACTAGACATTATAGAGTTATTAATCCCTTAAGTCCTTTAAACGATATTCACGAGATTAGATAGCTCTCTTCAATTTGTGCAGTTGTGTATCCACTCATATTCAACATCATATGTTAGGGTGACAACGTCTCCATTACCACTATTAAATCGCCAATTGGGGGACTGGTAAGTGAAACCCTAATGCTCTGTTCTTGCATAAAGGACCTCGTTAGGTGCACAATGTGACACCGGCAGCAATGACATCTGCACCCTAGAAGTGTTAATGCTCCAGTGTGTGTGATTCTGCTACAACATCCGGCCGAGTCTATTGTTGGAAGGCCGGATGTCAAGAGGTAGAAGGGAAGCATAAGAGGTCGCTTCAATGTGTTTATTATCATAACTGTTTGAGAGGGTTGTCGCGTAGTGTCTATTCAACCTCACTTGGAATTAAGAGTGAGCGAAAGAAGGATTTGTTGATATCGGTGATCACAGTGACCATGATTTTAAAATAACGGTGATTTATACCAGTTATTGTTCACCGTGATTGAGAGTCTATGTGTCTTACCGGACCAATATTTTTTCGAGGTCACAGTTTGTTGCAGTATCGATATTTTATGCTAGACATTGCTATAGTTCTTATCATAGTTGAAAATTGATACAATTTATTTCACTGGTATATTTATTATGTTACATAATATTTATAAGTTTTAAATACTAAGAATAAGTTTGTATTTGGTTTATGCGTGTGTGTTTTGTTTAGTAAAAATAAATTAGTGAAAAAAACCTATGTTATGTTTATGCAAATAAATTCCGTTTTATGCGTGTGTGTTTTGTTTAGTAAAATAAATTAGTGAAGAAAACCTATGTTATGTTTATGCAAATACATTCTGTTAAGTGATATAAGGAAGCTGCCATACAAAGTGATTAAGTAGCAGTTCTTTAACAAATAATATTTATTAAAACATGAAAAGCAAAGGACATGAGACCGCTACTAGCTGTGGTCAACCTGTGAATCACCATATCACCAACTGATATGTTATCAGTCTCGGTTACTGCTGTCGATACCAGGATTGCTGTCACCATATAAAGAGCGTAATAAAATACGCCAATCACCGATAATTTTGAGTTCTAGTCACTGGGAGTGAAAGGGACAAGAGAGTATCGGTGAAAAATATCAGTCAGGGATTTACCTCCCATCTATACTTGGAATAGTTAAGGTGAAGATGTAGGTGACTCGAGTTTAGGGAAGTGTTTTTGCAGTTTTTATAGCACATTTTGTTGGGGGGTTTTTTGCACTCAAAAAAATTCTCCAACAGAAAAATTATGTTCAATTTTATTCATATGAAGATATAAACAGTTCTTAAATATCTGCTATGAGCATATTATAATTTGATGAGAAACATTTTTAAGTTAATAGGAAAAGCCATTATTATATATTAGGATTCCCTTGACCCATATTCAAGGAATGTTGTGTATTGAGGTCTTCATGTGAAAAACATTATACTCATGTGTGTTTACAAGGAGTATGGAATTATTTTACAGAAAAATAATTTATATAAAAACTGCAAAAGCAATTAACTTTACTCGCGTCCCTTATACACTTCCACCTTAAGGGGTAGGTAGAGATGAAAAGTTATCTCAAGAGAAAGCGCGTCTCCACTAGCTTGGCTTGGGGATGTGACTACAGCGTCTCCTCAGAGCCAGTAGCCTGAATAGTTCAAATTTTCAAAGGGGTGCCAACGTATAAAACTGTAAGAACCAAGTTAAAATCCTTGTCACCGTACAGTTTTTTTTTCAATTAATTTAATTCCTACCAGCATTGATGGGATGTATACTGAGTATTTGACTCATATATTCTGCCGGTAAATGAGAGGTTAGAGTTGTACTGAGGCTGGTCTTTCCTAAATGGTTTTTCACTATCTTTGCGTAGATTTGATTACATTTTCTCTAAACACTATCTTTCTCGTTACTAGCCAACTATAATGCGTGAATTCTGTAGTGTTGGTAAAACACAAAGCAAAAAAATAAAGATATGTAAAAGAGAAATAGCTCTTCTTGTCTTCCTAAACAGATAAACTCTTTAAGGGTGCGTTTCTTCAACATTAATGCATGTTAATGCTATATATTTAAACATGCATCATGTGTACGTGTATTTTAAATTTCTACATCTCACTACTGAGTGTCCAGTCCGCATGAAAAATTTGACTACTAGGTAAACACACTTTTATAATTAATTATACATATTTTTTTCTATACAATGTAAAAAAACAGAACAAATGACTAGGCATTCAACAGACAGAACATTCCTGTGATTAGTAACGACATACAGTACCTACCAGATCGTATTACATTCCTGTCCGTCATCACGTGTTTTTTAACCGCCAACGTAAAACCTTGTTAGCGTGAGGCGTCCCCTTGGCTGTAAAAGGTGGTGGGTTCCAATTATCAGGCCGGCCCCCATGATACAGGTGTTCGTGTACCCCCATAATATCATCAGTCATGTCAAACTACCCTCGTCAAGTCAGGTAGCTTAAGGTCTCGGAATGATTGACGCATGAAAAGAAAGGAGTATGAAGGTTAGGCTAAGGATATAAAGTAAGGATAGTAGGGAAAGTTTAATAATAAATTCCGTTGTTTATGAGAGTATTGTAATATTAGGTTAATGATGGAAGGTTTGGAGAGGGGGATAGGCTTATGATTAAAAAGAAAATTAAAAAAAGGAGGAGATCAGGAAAAGTATCGAATAAGATAAAGAAAATTTAGGATAAGTTAAAAAAGTTGGATCAAAAGGTAAGTTTAGTAAAAATAACTAACACTTGTATAAGAAAGAAAAATTATAATTAATAGTAAATGCTAGGATGAGAAGGAATATTACAAAGAGGATGATTGGGTTAAAAAGAAACATGGTTAGGATGAAAAGGAAATGTTACAATGGGGAGAGAAGGTTAGTATGTGAAGGTAAATCTAGGGCGAGAATGGAGTATTAAAGTTGGGAGTGATTTTAAGGATAAAAAAGAAAGGTTAATATTAGGATATCTGGTTAGTATGAAAAGTAAAGGCTTTAATGACGAGAGAAGTTTAGGATTATAAATTAAGGATAGAATTATGATGGAATTCTGGTATTAAAAGAAGGTTTTGTTAAGAAATATATTTAGAATGACAAGTATTCGAATTAGGTGGGAAGGATGGAAATGATAAGAAAGATCAGGATGATGAGGTGAGTTTTGGATGATGGGCAAAATGTAGAATGAGTGAGGTAAAGGTAAGAAAAGGAAGTGTAGGAAAGGATATTAAGAAAGGGGAAGTAAAGGATGCTGAAAGAAGATCACGATGAAGAGGTAAAGTTAGTACGTATGAATAGGTAATTCTTTGATTAGGAGATAAGTTTGGGATTATAAAGAATCATTAGGAATAGGAGTGAGAAGGCTTGTATCAAGAAAATCTAAGAATAAGGAGGCTATGTTAATACTTGGAGGTAGTGCCAAGATTAGGGGGAAATAATATAATGGGGAAGGAAGATTAAGGTGAGGAGAAAAGCTAAAGATGAAGTGGGAAGGCAATACAAACATATACTCATGAAAGAAAAGAGATATTAAGTGTTTGGTTAGAAAAATTGTTTGTTTCCTATTGTTCCTCCGTGCTTCACATCTTATTACCGGTTTGGCCAATCAAATATTTACACTGATGTAATATAGATGAGGGTACTAGAATTTTAGAAGAAGTCGACACACATATAGTAGGAAGATCAAGTAGGGAATTAATTGAGAAATGCTACCTTCTTCCAAAACCGCAGTCAAACGTAATATCATATCTAGGATAATCTAGCTCTTCATGCTTTTGTAAACACTACAAATAAAACTGTTTATAAATTAATGCTGAAATAATTGTATGAATGAAAGAATGAAAAATAATGAATGGTGGTAGTTTAGCGATTATATTTAAAATTTACACAATAATATTTATATTTACTATTGTTATTATAAGATTGTTAGTTTAGTTGGTTAAGTGTAAGACAAGGGAAACTGGCCTTTACCTTGCCAAAATGTTTTTAAAAAAAGTACAATAAATATTTACCTTAGTATACCAGGCTGAAATTGGGTTAATAATTTTCTCAACAACAGCAAAATAAACAAGAAGAAAATGACGCTTTGGTCCAGATTTCAATTGATGAGTCTAGTTTTTTTTAATCTCAACGGGCTTTAAATGGCTGTCCTTAATTACAATGTTTTGGGGGGGGAAAAAATTCCGTTACGAAATAATATATACAAAATAAAATACACTATTCACACCTACGTTTGTTATTTAAATTAAATTATTGGTGATAAACCTCGCACTAGAAATATTTCAAATAAAACAAGTGTTTACATAACCAATTTTTACCACAACAATGTTTTCGTTAAACCTTCTATTTATAAAAATAGAATGTTAGTCTCAAATCTTTAAAGATTCAGAAATATTCTTATTTGATTTTGTATACATAAGTTTTATTTACCAAAGCAACAATAGAACGCCCACTTTAAATTAAAAGAAAATTGTAAATAAATTAATTGAAAAGATCATCACAAAAGATCATAAAACAAAAGAATGTGGATGGCAAGAAAAGTATAGCACACATACAAATAATAAAGAAGCACAAATTGTATAAATTATAATGAATGAAAAAAGTGAGTTTTTGACATTGGGGTGAAGGGGTCGAGTTTCTCTTGGTGTTCAGACCCATCCCATTCTACAAGAGGTTCAGTGTGCTGGTGACACGAGATGCTTGTTACGTAGCACTCTTCTCAACTGCCCTTCCCCCTCTTAGAACCCATTCAACCCTTCCAGACAGGCGTCAAAAGCACCGCGGGGTGGATAGCGTCGCCAGCTTGAAGGGTGAGGGGGTTACGCCCACCCTGTCGCCTCTTCTCATCCCTCAACTAACACACCCTCCGAAACCAGCGAACACAGCCTTCCTACATCGACGTCAGTCGTCGTATGATCAAACAGGCACCACGATGCTTGTTCTACCCGCCCCCC
>CABFOW010000685.1:48407-71686 GCA_902141385.1 Timema californicum
AAACTACTCTTAAGTGGCAAATAGCCAAAGATATATTTGTTTTAGTGAGAAATTACTCGCATCTAGATTTCATATTCTGAAAATTGAAAAATTACACCTGGACACGGGAATCGAAACTGGGATATTTGGATTAGTACGCCAATGATCTAACCACTAAGTTATCCATGAATATTTCCATACCCAGGGTTATTCTCCACTCATATTTTAAGGTAGAGTCCGTGATAGACGTGCGGAAATCGTCGGCTACAAATGTGTGATTTGTTAATATCACAAGCTATCAAATAACGCAGCCACCTTCGGTACCTGGGTACGCGACGAATCCTGGTGGTTAGTGCATTGGCGTACTATACTAAAGGCCCCAGGTTCGATTCCCATATCCAGGTGTCATTTTTCAATTTTCTTAATGTAATACCCTTTAGTGAGTTTACCTCAGAATAAAAAAACTCATAATCTTGTTAATCTTAATGAACCCTCCTCATATATGAATTTTAAATAATATTTTGTGATAATTTAAAAAAAAAAGTTTTCAAATATAAATTATTTTTTAAATATTTTCAAATAAATATTAGTTTGTAAAAACAATAATATATTCCTATTTATCATGAAAATAATTCACAGATATCCAATTTGAACTAAATTTTTAAGATCGTTTACCAAGATTTCAAATTTTTTTTTAAATGCGTCATAGCTCAACTACCTTTAAATTAATTTATTTTAGAAAACTTATAATCATTAATTAATAAATTAATATAATTATTATATTTATATTATCTATTATACAAAATAGACAGCTAATTGTGAACAGAATCGTTGTGGGTTTTTTTATATTCAAATATTTCTAAAATAATTCACAAGTTCCTAATATTTTTAAGAATTTGAAGGTTTCAAGAATTTAAAAGGTAAATTTATTATATGTGTTTGATCTTTGAATATTATATACATATGTATACATATAAAGTTAAATATATACATATATATGCATATAAAATGAGAGAAAGAAGAGAGCATTGTATAGTTATTTTACAAACTCGCTTACGATACACCATTTATATAATTTTAACATTCACCGTCTTATTAATATTATATTAGTCATCAAAACAAGAACAAAATTCACATAAAAAATAAATCTACTTTTAGAAAAACCAAAATTAAAGTTTTTCAAATTTAACCAAAAATAAACGCAAACTAAAACACAAGTTGGTTGAACAAAAATTGTTCAAAAAATGTATCAGAATAATGATAGTTAGAAACACACGCGCGTCTGTCTGTCCACTTTAATCCAACTCGCCAGTATTTTCAACTCTAAAAACTGCCCAAATGTTTGCACCCCCCATCCCTCTTAGGGAATTCTCACGTCTAACCAACATTTTAGCTAAAAGACAAATCGAACTATTTTAACTTGCTCCAGTCTAGTACATTCTTTACCCTTCTACAAAGACCACTATACGACGCCACCTATCTTTCCAAACAGCCTTCCTTTCCTACATCCTTTTTAGTCTACATTTCATCTTTGGAACATCTATCGATGAAATATTCTTACCCCTTTCCTTTTTTTTGTCTGTGAGTGTGTTACTTAGGGAGAAGCAAAACTATGGACGAATGGGACTAAAGTGGAGTCGAGAGGGAAGCACCATAGAAAAGCCAAACAACTCCAAACCTTTTGAGGGGGAATATTTTTTCTTAAGGACTTCAAGATTATATTTCAAGCTTTCTAACAAACTCTTATATACCATATACTTTTTCTCATGTTCTGTTATATGCTCTGTAGGTGACCCTTTTTTTTTCATATTAAAATATACACATTTTTATAATGAGATGTTAAAAGCAAGCGAAGCAAAGAGAATGTATAAATTAAAAAAGAAAAGAAAGAGATAAAATTAAAAGTTTGGATCTCCCTGCTAGTTGGTTTTAATATTAGAATTAGGTTTTTAATTAAGTTGACTTTAATAAAAACCTATAATGTATGGCTATTTCAATAAAGTGTTTATAGTATTCTTAAAAACACTTGTCAACATGATTGTTATCGCCAGCAATATTTTGATTATTTTTATAGTCAATATTTGTGTGTATCTCTCGGAAATGACAATACAAATTTCACATCAAAATTATTTTAAATTGAAAAATATTAAAATTGTATTAACTTATATTATGATATAAGATACTATACATTTTGTGTAGTTATAAAATGATTGCCACAAATATACTTTTTCTTATTTCACATTTTCCATTCCTTCTTTAAAAACCTACAGTATTCTCTTATCATGTGGACGATATTGATAACGCTTTTCCATTATGAATTGCTAATTAAATATATAATTTTATGATCATAAAAATAGGTATTTCATTTTAAAAATAAAATTTGAATACAACTTTTGATGCAACTGTGACATACGATAATAAATAGCATTTTTGGAGTAGGAACTTCAATTTACTTTGGAATCAGCCAATAACGTCCTACATAAGGGATTTTTCGTTGTTGTTGGCTAGTGTAACTATTTTCTTAGAATAAGTTTGGGTTATTCATTAGTGGTGCTAGCTGTTCTAAGAACGTAGAACAAGTGCTTTCAATAAAATGCACCACAATTCGTCTGAATATTTTAGGAAGCTTCAATAGAAGGCTGACACTCTCAATAGGGCCTACGTTCAGCAAGGATCCGAAATATTCCAAATAAAAAACAAGCACTCTAGAAGTGAACTAAACTCACCATTCTGTAAATAAACAAACAATTTATTTGTTTGGGTGTGCACCGCAGTTGTGTTAAAAGAAGAGTGGGGAGATTTTAAGGTGTTGATATAGGGGTCGAAAGTGTTTTTAATTGACGTCATTATCCACAAGAGCTGTAATGGTATATTTTAAATTAAATAAAAATGGACACCAAATTATATTTAGTTTGATGGTCTAATAATAATAATAATATTTAGCACCGCGTCTTACTAACCGTTCGGGTTATACGATTTAAGTACTAATTAATCTAATGGAATAGGAATTGGGAAGGTTAAATTAGAGGAAGTGAACCCGCATTTGCGTGGAGGGAGAGTGGAAAACCATTTAGGACGCTTCTGGATGTCTTAGATCATATTAAACCATGATATTTGCAAGTTTCATTTAGAGCAGAGACAGGGATGGTAATAAACCAGGAAATTCGTGAATATGAAATTTAAAAAGAAACAAAAATTCTTAATAATAGTTGATTAAAGAATATGAAAGAAACAATTTTGTTATACTTTCATTAAAAAAGTGTGTTCTTGACATTTTAGAAAGAAAATATATTGCTACCGTTTAGTTATCTGTTACCTCTAAATAAAACAAAAAATTAGTTTTTTAGTGCGCATCCATCTATGTTAAAAGGGAAATGATACTTTTTGGTATAGAAGTTCTTTGTTATAACAAATACATTCTCATAATGAGAATTTTTACATTTATAATGTGCCCAAATATTTACAATTTTAAAAATATTCAAAGAGAAATAAAAAAAATTCATAAACCATACTTTATTTCATCAATAATTTCTCTAGTTTAACCAAATATTTTTGATGAAAAATTAAATTCAAGGACTATCATTTAAAAGTTTACAAATGTTAAATATCAAGGCCCCAATCTATAAATAATTTGTCACTTGGTGAATGCGTAAACACTATTCACATATCATAAGAAACGTGATATTGTATATAAATTAAATGATAAAACACGATCACATATATCTTATTGTATAATGTATTTTAAGTTGCAAATAGCCAAAGATATATTTGTTTTAGTGAGAATTTACTCGCATCTAGATTTCATATTCTGAAAATTGAAAAATTACACCTGGACACGGGAATCGAAACTGGTATCTTTGGATTAGTACGCCAATGCTCTAACAACTAAGTTATCCAGGAATAGTTCCATACCCAGGGTCATTCTTCACTCATATTTTAAGGTAGAGTCTGTGATGGACGAGCGGAAATCGTCGGATACAAATGTGTGATTTATTAAGATCACCACCTCTGACAAGACATCTTGTGAATGTGGTGAATGCCAGGCCTCCACCGTGGTTCGGATTCCACGTTAAACTGTAGGTCCTATCATTTCATCTCCCAATCACCCTACCATTACACGTTAGTGTAAGTGCGTATAACCCGAACAGGTAGTAAGACGTGGTGCTAATATTAATTAAATAATCAATTAATTAATTAAGATCACGAGCTATCAGATAACGCAGCCACCTTCAGTACCTAGATACGCGACGAGTCCTGGATAGTTCAGTGGCTAGAGAATTGGCGTACTAAGCCAAAGGCCCCGGCTTCGATTCCCATATCCAGGTGTTATTTTTTTAATTTTCTGAATGTGATACCCTTTAGTAAGTTCACCTCAGAATAACAAACTCATAATCTTATTAATCTTAATGAACCCTCCTCATATATGAATTTTAAATAATATTTTGTGATAATTTTGAAAAAAAAATTAAGTTTTCAAATATAAATTATTATTTTAAATATTTTCAAATAAATATTAGTTTGTAAAAACAATAAAATATTTCTGTTTATCATGAAAATAATTCACAGACATCTAATTTGAACTAAATTTTCAAGATAGTTTTCCAAAATTTAAAATTTTTTTAAAATGCGTCATAAGTGAACCACCATTAGATTAATTTATTTTAGAAAACTTATAATAATTAATTAATAAATTAATATAATTATTATATTTATATTATCTATTATACAAAATAGACAGCTAATTGTGAACAGAATCGTCGTAGCTTTTTTTATATATTCAAATATTTCTAAAATAATACACAAGTTCCTAATATTTTTAAGAATTTGAGAGTTTCAAGAATTTAAAAGGTAAATTTCTAATATATGTTTGAACTATGAATATTATATACATGTGTATACATATATAGTTAAATATATACATATATAAAGTAGAGAGAAAATAGAGAGAGTAGAGAGAAAGAAGAGAGAATTGTATAGTTATTTTATAAACTCGCTTACGATACACCATTTATATAATTTTAACTTTCATAGTTTTATTAGTACTATATTAGTAATCAAAACAAGAACAAAATTCACATAAAAAATAAATATACTCTGATAAAAACCCAAATTAAGTGTTTCAAATCTAACAAAAAATAAACAAGTTGGTTGAACAAGAATTGTTCAAAAAATGTAAATCAGAATAATGATAGATAGAAACAAAAGCGCGTTTGTCTGTCCACTTTCATCCAACTCACCAGTATTTTCAACTCTAAAAACTGCCCAAACGTTTGCACCCCCCATCCCTCTTAGGGGATTCTCACGTCTAACTCACATTTTAGCTAAAAGACAAATCGAACTATTTTAACTTGCTCCAGTCTAGTACATTCTTTACCCTTCTACAAAGGCCACTATACGACGCCACCTATCTTTCCAAACAGCCTTCCTTCCCTACATCCTTTTTAGTCTACATTTCATCTTTGGAACATCTATCGATGAAATATTATTCTATCTCTTCCTTTTTTTTTTGTCTGTGAGTGTGTTACTTAGGGAGAAGCAAAACTATGGACGAATGGGACTAAAGTGGAGTCGAGAGGAAGCACCATAGAAAAGCCGAACAACTCTAAACCTTTTGAGGGGGAATATTTTTTCTTAAGGACTTCAAGATTATATTTCAAGCTTTCTAACAAACTCTTATATACCATATACTTTTTCTCATGTTCTGTTATATGCACTGTAGGTGACCCTTTTTTTTCATAATAAAATATACACATTTTTATAATGAGATGTTAAAAGCAAGCGAAGCAAAGAGAATGTATAAATTAAAAAAGAAAAGAAAGAGATAAAATTAAAAGTTTGGATCTCCATGCTAGTTGGTTTTAATATTAGAATTAGGTTTTTAATTAAGTTGACTTTAATAAAAACCTATAATATATGGCTATTTCAATAAAGTGTTTATAATATTCTTAAAAACACTTGTCAACATGATCGTTATAGCCAGCAATATTTTGATTATTTTAGTCAATATTTGTATGTATCCCTCTGAAATGACAATACAAATTTCACATTAAATTATTTTAAATTGAAATATTAAAAAATTGTATTAAATTATATTATGATATAAGAAACTATACATTTTATGTAACTATAAAATGATTGCCACAAATATACTTTTTCTTCTATCGCATTTTCCATTTCTTCTTATCTGATTACCAAAACCTTCCTTTACCTCTGACAAGACATTTTGTGAATATGAGGAATGCCAGGTCTCCACCGTGGTTCGGATTCCGCGTTAAACTGTAGGTCCTTCATTTCATCTCACATTCACAATACCATTGCACATTAGCGTAAGTGCGTATAACCCAAACGGGTAGTAAGACGCGGTGCTAATAATAATAATAATAAAAATAAAAATAACATTCCTTCTTTAAAAACCCACAGTAATCTCTTATCATGTGGACGATATTGATAACGCTTTTCCATTATGAATTGCAAATTAAATATATAATTTTATGATCATAAAAATAGGTATTTCATTTTAAAAATAAAATTTGAATATATCTTTTGATGCAATTGTGAAATACGATAATAAATGGCATTTTTGGAATAGGAACTTCAATTTACTTTGGAATCAGCCAATTACGTCTTGCATATGGGATTTTTCGTTATTGTTGGCTAGTGTAACTATTTCCTTAGTATAAGTTTGGGTTTTTCATCAGTGGTGTTAGCTGCTCTAAGAATGTAGAAAAAGTGCTTTAAATAAAATGCACCACAATTCGTCTGAATATTTCAGGAAGCTTCAATAGAAGACTGACACACTCAATAGGGCCTACGTTCAGCAAGGATCCGAAATATTCCAAATCAAAAACAAGCACTCTAGCAGGGAGCTAAACTCACCATTCTGTGAATAAACAAACAATTTATTTGTGTGGTTGTGCACCGCAGTTGTGTTAAAAGAAGAGCGGGGAGATTTTAAGTTGGTGATATAAGGGTCGAAAGTGTTTTTGATTGACGTCATTATCCACAAGAGCTGTAATGGTATATTTTAAATAAAATAAAAATAGACACCAAATTATATTTAGTTTGGTGGTCTAATAATAATAATAATAATAATAATAATAATATTTAGCACCGCGTCTTACTACCCGTTCGGGTTATACGCTTTAAGTACTAATTACTCTAATGGAATAGGAGTTGGGAAGGTTGAATTAGAGGAAGTGAACCCACATTTGCGTGGAGGGAGAGTGGAAAACCATTTAGGAAAAACCACCCCCAGTTCACCCGACCGAGATTCGAACCTCGATCTCTCCGTCCTCAGCAGTAGAGCTCAACACAACAAGCGCGTTAGCCAACTACGCCACCGAGGCGGGTTTGATGGTCTAAGGTGTTACTGTTACAATAGACTGCGCTGGTAGTGACTGGGCGGTAGAAATTTGAATCCCAGCAGTGAGTACTGAGGTTTGCTTCAAAAACATTGATCCACACTATCCCTTCACAAATGGTGGGTACATTTATTTTTTATTTTTTCATTATTCATCACTACTTCATTAGTGTAAGTTTGTGACTAGCCAAGATTGGAGTGGGGAGGTGAAGGGGGGTAGGGATTAAGTGTTAATAATCGGTGTGCACACACAAGTTTTGAATATTTATAAACTACCTACCATTTTTTCATTTATTTTTTCACTAAGATTTACTAACTGTTTAGATATATGTATAGATGATAATTACTCTAATGAGGTAGGGATGATGAAGAAATAATTTAGAGGTAATCCATTTGCATTTGCGTCGAAGGAGAGTGGGAAATCATTTAAGAAAAGCCACCCCCATTATACTTGACCGGGATTCAAACTCCAATATCTCCATCATAGGTAGTCTAATCTACTTCAAGATTGACGCATTAGGACATGTGGGCACCGAAATGGGTAACTTACTAAACTCCGCTATATTTAAGCACTGTCTTAAATCTAAGACCTTGATACTTAGTAGCATTGAGTATTTGCTTGATGGAACAAATTCGTCTGATTGGTTGACGTCAAAAAAAACTGTATTCCTTGACAGATGCCTGGCCCATTACATCGGGATTTTCTGGAAAGTTGCCCAAATGTTAGATCATCGAGGAGTAAGATGCATTATACATAAACCATAATAGCTTGATCACTTCGTAAACAATACAGATTGATTATTATTTCCCAAACCGTGGAAAACGAATCCACTCCATTTGAATTACAAATGTCCTGAAGAGTTTATTCATTATTGTTTGTTACTAGTTTTGATAGACAACATGTTTATTTGATTGATTGTATTTTGCTCTATTTAGCTCTTCTTTTTTTTAGGTTTAATACCAATAAGTTTAGAAGTTTGAAACGTTAAGATTTCATAAACTGATTTAATTTTGAAACTCTAATTATATTTATTTCTATACAATAATGATTGATGATAAATATTTTCTTCTTGAAAAATATAGATAAATATGTAGGTTACCAGAGATTGCCTGGTAAAACCACCCAATGTATTGCGTGGCTACCCCGGGATACGTTTTCTTTTAAACAGAAAGAAACAGAATCTTAATTTTATTTATTTCAACAAAGTTTTTTTTATTAAATTTACAAAATATAAAAAAAAAATTTAAGTTCTGGATTCCAGGTGCACATGTTTGTGCACAGAGTCTATACATTTCATAATTTTAGACCTCGGTGAGTGATAGATATTACGAAATTAGTATGACAGACCGAAGAACAAACTTATCATTTTATTAACATAGTCAAGTTATATTCTAATAAAAAATTAGTTAAAACATTGGAATAACCTGAATAATAAATATATTGAGGTTCCGTTATCCAATGATATAGTAGATATATATTAGGCTAAATTTTGCAAACAAAGTATTAATAATATATATATTTTATATATAAAGCCTAAGCTCTGATTGTAATTTAAAGAACACTGAAGGATAAAATTATGTAAAGTGAGTTGAAAAAAAAATAGCATTCTCACTGTACAATGGTCAAAGTTGACACAATTTGTCAAACGAATCATCTAAGAAAATCTTAGCTTGGCATATAAATACATGAAAATAATGTGTAAGCTTTGTGAACTCTCAAACAAGTTTGTTTCAATACCGGGCAAATTACTTCACTAATTTTTTTAGTTATCAGAGATAAGCTGATTTTTTTTAATGTATGAAGTGACATGCTTAAAATGATCCAATATAAGAACTATTTATAAATGCTTTAAACTTTGAATATGATTTTTCACCATTTTCAACAACAACTGTTGCTTAAGTAGACCTATATTTGTTTTATGATTATTTAATATATCTAAGTTTTAGAAATGCCTATCTAAATTGTGTTATAGTGGCAAGTTTTGAAGAATTTGTTAAACTTTAGTTTTATCAGAAGAACCGTCATTTGTAAGCTTTGTTTTCAAGCAACCAAAATAAGATAATTAAAGAAAATATTTTGTTTAAATTTACTAGTACTATAAAATTATTTTATGATTAATTTAAACTATATTTTATTTAATATTGTGCTCGACTATATTGGTTGTGTATAGAAGCAGCTATAGTTTTTAAATCAATTGCTCAGATTAAGTATGATTTCAAAAAAGAAGATTTAAAAATAGTAATAAAAAAATACAAATTATATTAATATTTCAAAGGAAGTAATATAATTAAATCTCTCAAAAAAATGTATATATTCTTAATCACGTAAAAACACTTAAAAATATCACCACTGCGAAAATGTGAGATGCCTAAATAACCTACGTATTCGATTTAATCTTCGAATGTTTAATCCTAACAATTTCAAATCATTCCAGTTTTGAATATTTCGTTTATTTTTAAACTACATGTCTTAACACTTGCATTAGTAATTTTCTACATTTGTTTTCTTTGCCTTAACAAGACTTTTTTTCCCCACGCCTTTAATACTCTTAACTGTATCGTTAGTTAACGAGCTCCTCAACACAGCCTCTAGCAGCATAATGAGTCTCGTGTGTTCGACAACGTAGTAAAGTTAATTAAGTGATCATATCTTAGGTCATGATAATTTATAGTTTTGTTTGCATTCAAAATATATCTGCTAGGACAACAGGATATTTTATTCTAATTATTCAAGCCGCAATCAATTAATATGAAAAGAAGAAATATTTAAAATCTGAACAGACTCATATTCTGAACCTTTGTTTAATTTCTATATGTTCATAAAGATTGTTATATTCATAATCACGTAAAAACACTTAAAAATATCAACACTGTGAAAATTTGAGATGCCTAAATAACCTACGTATTCGATTTAATCTTCGAATGTTTAATCCTAACGATTTCAAATCATTCCAGTTTTGAATATTTCGTTTATTTTTAAACTGCATGTCTTAACTCTTGCATTAGTAATTTTCTACATTTGTTTCCTTTGCCTTAACAAGACTTTTTTCCTCACGCCTTTAATACTCTTAATTGTATCTTAGTTTACGAACTCCTCTAGCAGCATAATAAGTCTAGTGTGTTCGACAACGTAGTAGAGTTAATTAAGTGATCATATCTTAGGTCATGTTAATTTATAGTTTTGTTTGCATTCAAAATGTATCTGATAGGACAACAGGATATTTTATTCTAATTATTCAAGCCACAATCATTTAGTATGAAAATAAGAAATATTTAAAATCTGAACACACTCATATTCTGAACCTTTGTTTAATTTCAATATGTTCAAAAGGTATAGTGTGTATAATTTTGTATATTTTTAATCGGATAAAAAAAATGGATGTGAAAAAACGAGTAATTAGACATACAATAAGAGTTTTAAAAAAATGCATATTTTTACTCTTTATATCCATTATTAATTAATCTGAGGAAGTTAGTTTGAGTAATTTTACCAGACTTCCACTGGATAGAGTTTAAGGAAACTACACGGTTTAAATTACATATGGAAAAGCGCCCTTTAGTATAAACGTTATAGATTCGAACTTTGACCTCCCCATCACCGACAAAAGTATATTAAGATTTTTACGCCAAGGATTTCCTCGGAAGTTTAAAATGCGAGTTCTTCATAGAAACGACATTCATAACCCAGCTCACACGGGTACTTCTAACAAATATACGTTTTTTCCCCCCTCTCTACTTGTCCAATACAACTCCGCGGAGGATACCAGCATCTCTTTATAGTTACACAGTTTTAGCCACTAATTCTACGCTCAGGAGTGGAAAATTTAAAAGAGAGAGAGAATGAATATAAAAAAGTAGTCTTGGGTAAGGATAAGTTCGTTGCTGGTACGAGTGGGGAGAAAAGGCTCAGCTAAGTGCTTGGAAACGGAATGAGATTGTGGGCAAGGCCCCGTTTCACCTGAAATTTGAATTTTGCTTCACGGTCGTCGTGTTACTACCACTTTGTAAGAGCCAGTAATATTAAGCCTTTTTGGTTGAACAGGGAGGGATATTTAGCGCGTAACTCTTCGTGTAATAGTATTAAGGGCCGAATATTTAAAGTACGTGGTAAACTTTAAGTTTCCGAGTTGTTAAAGGAAGTAGTTATAAAGGCGTGAAATACCAATATGGTGGGCAGTAGACTTAAAAGAGATTATTTTCACGCAAAATAAATTTTCTAACCAAGTACAGAGTTGGATAGTACATTTTTCCTTTTGTATATATATATATTTATTTGTTGCGTGCTTGTTGTGGCTTATATGTATATTCACAAATTTTTATTAGACTTGAGGAAGGTATAAAATAGACAAAATGTAACCTCAGTTGCTTATAAGTGTATAAAGCTAATAGGTAAAGCTCACTTTAAATATACACATATATATTTTGAACAACAGCCTAGATTATAATTATTTCAACTCCATTATCTGTTATTTGTCAGAATTTTAGAAGGGCAATCCTTACAAAGATGACACAATGTTATTTTATTGAAGAGAGTTAAAATATATAAATAGCTAGATTAAATATCATGGTAAAACTAGAGCTAATCTATTAAAAGTCTAATAGCAACTAATGTAATCGTTGCTCAAAGAATTATTGAAGGAAAACCCGAGGAGCATCCTGTCAGTAATCGTCTTTTTTACCTAAAATCACCGAGTTCCTTCACCCACGTGAGTCTGTCTTACTAAAGTACAATACTACTTTACTCGTGATATTCGAAACTCGCAAATAGCTCACCAAAATACTTGACCCGGGTAGTGTTCACAGAGCTTAGTGAACCACGTTCGTATCCCGGCTTGTTGGCTTTTCCTCTCAGCCCGTTCAGATTCGTTGCTCGTCAGTAAGGATCCTATTTTTCTCATTAGTCATCCTGAAGGGGTTAACTTTTACTCAATCAACCTGCCCTTTTGTCCAATCAGTGACTATAGCTAAATCCTTCAAGAAGGAGATATGTTTAACACGTTTGACTTATTGTATTCAAGAAAACTAAATCTGCATTACCTTACTTACAAGTAATGGCATATTGAAATCGTTATTCGCTATTCAGCTTACCGAAATTATTTTTCCTGAGTGTCTTCTTGGTTGTAATACACTTACAAAGTGGGTCGAGAGAGAATATATATAAAAAAACGGTCAAGAAAATTAAAATCTCATATATATAATATTTATAATAAATATATATATTATACTTATAATATATATATATATATCATAAGTATACACATATTATAAATATTATATATATATATATTATATATATATTATACTTATAAAATATAGATTATACTTTTATTAATATATATATATAATAAGTATAATATATATATTAATAAAAGTATAATGTTGTATGTAGGTTGAATGTATATTTCTCCAGAGAAGTGTTAGTATTTATAAATGAGATAGAAATCTAAAATTTCGTGAAACTGTAGAAGACCACTAGGTGCTCAAAACCTTCACTTGAAAACATATAAAAAAAATGATAATTACAAAAAATAAAATCTTATCCAAGGTAATCATTTTAATTCGTCGACATGTTATTTACATTCAAAACCAAGGATAGATTTGAATAGAAATTCCAGCCTCGAGTCTAATAGATATTTAAGTGCATAACAAATTGACCTGTTTTTATAGTTTTGTTTATTTCATATTAATATTAGTTAGTAAAAAATAGTTTCTTTGGCCAATATAAATTGCATTGGTAGCGTTCAACATCATTATTTAAATTGAACTTACATTAACATACAGTACTCGAATTGGGCCTGCACGCACCGGAACGCCGTTCCAGTTGATACTAAAGGATATTACGAGCGTTCCGGTTGATACAACACAAATTTAAAGCGTTTCTCCTGCACAATAGAACGTTACTTCATCGTTCTTCCTAACATTTTTTTCAAAAGGATCTCCATTCTAGTCCGAACGAACCAAGATCCTACTACATGTCTGTATAGTATATTGGATTTCGAACGGACCTAGATGCTACTTACTACGCGTCTGTATAGTATAATGTATGTTGTATTAAATTGGACTTTACAAGAATTTACTTCACAATAGAGACGACGATTCCTATAACAAGGCATGACTTAGACACCAATATTTTACATATATTTCTCTTTCACCTCTCCTTTTGAAGGCTATTGTGGGTATTATTTATAGAAAGGGCATTTGCTGTTTTTCTTCGTAGCCTACAGTTTCACATTGTTTTTCATAGTATAAATATCTAACCTATTTAAAGTCTTGAAATCAGTGCCACAAGTGAACCAGCAATATATATATATATGTATATATATATATATATACATTTTATAGCACTATCGGTTTTTATGCCAATTCTGCGGATATGGACCGGTGTATGTCCCACGGTTGGGCAGTAATTATACAGATTTTGGTTCTTATGATGGTGATGATGCGGATGACGACTCGTGCTTGCACACGGTTATGTGATTATATTTTATGTGTATTTCTTAATGTAGGAGTACGTATTAGTGTATTGTTGAAATTATTAGAGATTTAACACTGTACACGATTTATTTTATTAATTTCACTTCACTATTATAAAATTGATACAGTTTATTTTCATTTACGAACTTACGCGGAAAGCCAGAGTTAGTTTTGTTACAAACTGAGATTTTTTCTCTGTTGGTTACCATAATTCTTGCCACAAGCTGCTTATATATGACCTACCCCTTGCTTCTTGGACCCCTTGTCACCAGTGTTAAAACTAACTAATAGGAGAATTCCTGGCAACCTGTGTTGTGAAGGCCAGATTCCTGTTGGGTAAAAGTAGCTCATCCATCACCTGATTTTCAAATAGAACGCAGGGAGTATTTTTAAAGAAAGAAAGTTTTAAAATGTAATATATTGAAATTACTTCCGAAAGCGCGTGATTCTCCATGGATGAGGTACTAAAAGGAAACCTTACATACAATCATTTTTAGGAAAAATAAACTTCATACTTGACTTTTTTAATATATTAGAGGGGTCAAAAACAATATCATTACAATTTTGTAAGTAAATATTTATTTTTGTAAATTATGTAAAATTTTATCTATCTACCAAAGTTAGCTACAATATTTCCTTGCCGCATAAGTTTTATAACTAAACTTATTTTATTCAAATCGTATTGAATGAAATGAAAAATTACAAATTGTGTTAGTTTTCGGCGGCTAACTCTTTAGAAATGATAAGCGTATTTAATAAAAACTGAGCCTACTCAGTAGAGTCAGAATTTACATGCAAATTAATGTCCCAATATGTGATGTCTGAAACAAGCAAATACATACGAAATTCCACCACCCAGGTAATACTGCCAATATTTGTTTAAAAAAAAACACTGTCCTGGTGTGGTCCGAAATAATACTTGGATAAATTAAAATGTGCACGTAATTAAAAGGGCTTTACCACGACATGCTTAGTAAGCCGGTGGCCGAGGTAAGCCCATAGTCAAGCTGTCACAAGGAAAAACAAGATTAGGAATGAAGTTATCCGGGAAAGAGTAGACCCGGTAGTACATGGAGTACATGAGTTAGTAGAGGAAGCAAGAGTGAGATGGTATGGGCATGTAATGAGAATGGAAAAGAGAGGATGACAAAGAAAATTTTGGAAATGCAGCATGCAGGAAAAAGATAGCAAAGGTGGCCAAGAAAGAGATGGGAGAGGCAGATAAATGAAAGTGTTCAACTGAGAGTAGAAGAATGAAATAAATTAAAGGAGGAAGAGTTGTGGGAGAATAGAAGAAAATGGATGTATTTTACTAAACTGTCCCAGCCACAGGCCGGAATCAATTT
Source organism: Timema californicum (assembly GCA_902141385.1). Lineage (NCBI taxonomy): Eukaryota > Metazoa > Arthropoda > Insecta > Phasmatodea > Timematidae > Timema > Timema californicum. Next base: position 63,567 of record CABFOW010000685.1, read on the forward strand.
TTGATGATGATGATGATTATGATTATGATAAAGGGCTTTACATTAAAGAACAGAATATCGGGTTGCTTCTGCCAATTTAAGGAACAGTGCTTATTACAAAATATTTTACATTGTAACAACAATTTTAATATGAGTTAAATAATAAAAATAATTATGAAAACTATCATAATTTTTCATAACATTGTAAAACAAAGAATTTTTCAAATTTTCTGGCGCCATATTTTTCCTATTCTGTATCAACGATTTGTATGAATTTAGAATTTATATAACTGAATTTGCGGGAGTGAGAGTAGAAAATATTCTATACATCTCACCCTTAGAACACTCATCCGGGATTCGAGCTCAAACCTCAATACTACCAGTAAACCCCATTACGAGAGGTTGACACCTTATCCCATGTGCTCACTAGTGGATTTCCCTGGTCGTTTTAAGTATTCCTCATTTTGGTGTCATGACTTATTGGCTCTCGGCTTTCCCCTCCCTACGACAAGACGGCGTGTTCTCGACAGTATCTTGATCGAAAGAGAAATAAATGGCTGCGGCGGATACTGGGTTCAAAGGTGGCCAAGAAAGAGATGGGAGAAGCAGATAAATGAAAGTGTTAAACTGAGAGTAGAAGAATGAAAGAAATTAAAGGAGGAAGAGTTGTGGGAGAATAGAAGAAGATGGATGTATTTTACTAAACTGTCCCAGCCACAGGATGGAATCAATTTTTGATGATAATGATTATGATGATGATAAAGGGCTTTACATTAAAGAACAGAATATCGGGTTGCTTCTTCCAATTTAAGGATAAGTGCTTATTACAAAATATTTTACATTGTAACAAAATTTTTAATATAAATCAAATAATAAAAACTATTTTGAAAACTCTCATAATTTTTCATAACATTGTAAAACAAAGAATTTTTCAAATTTTCTGGTGCCATATTTTTCCTATTCTGTATCAACATTTTGTATGAATTTATAATTTATATAACTGAATTTGCGGGAGTGAGAGTAGAAAATATTATATACGTCTCACCCTTAGAACACTCATCCGGGATCGAGCTCAAACCTCAATATTACCAGTAAACCACATTACAAGAGGTTGACACCTTATCCCATGTGTTCACTAGTGGATTTCCCTGGTTGTTTTAAGTATTCCTCATTTTGGTGTCATGACTTATTGGCTCTCGGCTTCCCCCTCCCTACGACAAGACGGCGTGTTCTCGACAGTATCTTGATCGAAAGAGAAATAAATGGCTGCGGCGGATACTGGGTTCTTCGAGCTATGTCCCCAACAGAAGCTCCAGAAAAAGAGGGGGAGGTAATTCATAACTTTACTTGGGAGGGGAAAGAAAATCATATATTTCTTTAGTGTTAGAAGCACGGTTCAAAGTTCGTGGATTTCAATTAACGTGACGTGGGGAAGTATGCATTTACTTTNTATTTCTTTAGTGTTAGAAGCACGGTTCAAAGTTCGTGGATTTCAATTAACGTGACGTGGGAAGTATGCATTTACTTTTCCTCGACACCTCGGAGAGAGCAATACTGTTATTGTAAAAAAAAAAAAAAAACGAACTCGAAGTTTTGATAGATGTCGAAGTTCCCTAAAACCGAAAAAGTGTTTCTCGCTATACAGTCTGTCTGACTGTCTGTCCATCTGTATCTCGGCCAAGAGACCAAAACCAATTTTACTTATCAGGCTTAATCTTGGCATCAAGAGCTTAATAAGTTTTCGTTGAAGAATTTTTGTAGTTAGATATTTAACCCTAAAATTAAGGGTAGTTTGCTGATGGGGAAAAAAGAAAGAATAGATTTTCTCAAAACCCGCTCCAACGATTTTAGTAAAAATGTGTATGTATCACTGTTTAACATAATAAATAAAATGTTAACTTATTTTTCTATGAAAAAGACTTGTAGAGTAATTTACATAGGCAGAAAAATCCAATGTTGATAATTTCCCCCCAAATATTTGAGATACGAAATAACTTGACATTTTCTACAACAATGTGTATTATTTCCTTTCAAAAATAATACTAGTTTTTAGTATATGTATATATTTTAAGACAAAAATGAGAGAAAAGCTTTGTGGTGAATTGTACTATTAATTTTATATATTAATCATGCGTTTTAATAAAAAAAGTTGTATTGTATCTGTTGGTGGCTAAATATATTAGGAAGGAACGACCATGGTATTAAGGGAAGTAAACCTTCATTAGCGTGGTTAGTGGACACTTAGGGCCTGTTTCATTTCTCAAGTGTGGCCAAACACTAAATGCAAAATGACAGCTACCTAAGCTCGAATGGAATAGGACAGTTTATCATATGATACAGACCCAATCGATTCTTGTCTAGGTAGGTGATATATTAGAAAGGAACGTACTTTGTGAATTGAGGTTACTAGAAACCAATTAAATAATTAGATGTTAAAGGACATTAATATATAAAATTGACAGAGGAAGTGTTTAGAAAGATCATAAGTTGAAAAAAGCTTTAAGAATACCAGAACAATTAAGGAATAGAATTCCAGAGAAATGTACTAAGAAAAGATTGAGGACCAGTCAATATGAATAAATACAGTAGTCCTATGACAAAATATTATTTAAAACCTAATAAAAGTTGAAACACTGGAGATTAACATTAAAGTTAGATGATATGAGGAAATATAAATTACACCATTACAAAATAGTGAAAGAGACACATATATAAATGTTAATTCCAAAAACATTAAAATTACAAAGTATAAAAAACCTAAGGCTTATAGATTAAAAAATTTAATAGTTATAATAGAAAGCGTTTATCTGTGATAGAAGGTGCACATAGGTTCAACCAACTTTAAACATTATAAAACACAGATAAAAAGTCAACATGTTTTGTGGTCTTAAAGCATTAGAGAAGTTTATTTAGATAGAAAAGTGTTAAAAATGATAAAACAATTTAAAAACATTAAATACGGTTACTGAAGGATGACACAAGGACGTTCCTTAATAGAGTATTTTAGTTCCTCTCCTTAAGATTCTTACGCCTTTAGGCTGGATTGAAGATGCGATTACATGTCCCCTCACCCTTATCCTCTGTAATATTCTATGTGGTGTTACTTTATGATTTAAGTGTATTCATCTCTAATAAAAGATTTAGCAGACTTAAAACAAAAGATTTGAAAATGATGGTTATATAAATAGAATTAAACTAGAAATTTTTCAAAGAGCTCACATACAATCTAGTTCAAAGATGTGAGATTTGAGTGAAAATAAAAGGACCACATAAGGAACATATTTTGTTGTAACAAGATACAAATATGTACTTTTAACACCCACATAAAAATTCCATACTTTACAATCATTTTTTTTTCATTACTGCAAGACAAAATTGTCTTTGTATCTGTGTGAGTTGGTTTACGGACCTAGTTTGAAAATACTTTTCCACTCATTTTAATGAGTACAAGATACGAAAGTTCTTAACTCTCTTTTAAACATTTTTTATATATTTGAACAAATAATTTGGTTCCATTTTCTTTGACGACACAGTTGAGGGTTGGGGATTAGTCAAAATCATTGTCCAAACATTTTGAATTTAAAAAAAACTCATTGTTTGGGACTTCACACACATGCTTCACTATAACTCAAAAAAATGTGTCCCTATTTCATAGTTCACACGAGGTTGAGTTCTTTTCAAACAATTGAAGAGTATCCATAACCTTAATAGCAAATTAATCAAAAAGGACCACATAAGGAACATCTTTTGTTGTAACAAGATACAAATATGTACTTTTAACACCCATATAAAAAATTCATACTTTACAATCATTTTTTTCATTACTGCAAAACAAAATTGTCTTTATATCTGTGAGAGTTGGTTTACGGGACCAAGTTTGATAATACTTTTTCACTCATTTTAATGAGTACAAGATACGAAAGTTCTTAACTCTCTTTTAAACATTTTATTTGTTTGAACAAATAATTTGGTCCTATTTTCTTTGACGACACAGTTGAGGGTTGGGGATTAGTCAAAATCATTTTCCGAACATTTTGAATTTAAAAAAAACTCATTGTTTGGGACTTCACACACATGCTTCACTATAACTCAAAAAAATATGTCCCTATTTCATAGTTCACACGAGGTTGAGTTCTTTTCAAACAATTGAAGAGTATCCATAACCTTAATAGCAAATTAATCAACGATAATTTTACAAAAAAAGTTATAAAAACATTTAAATGTGTTTATATAAATCATAGTAAATTCTAAAAACAGTAATGAGTTATGTCACAATGATTTAAAAGCACTTATCTATGCACACAGAGGACATCCAAACACTCAGTAGAGCAATTAATTCTGATGGATGGGACACGTTAAAAGTCGAATGACCGCTTCGTAGTAACGTGAAAACCCTGTCAACCACACTCATAATTTATTTCTGAACATCAATACCGTGGTGGAGGTATAATCTGCTATCGACACCTTTATCTAGAAACTAATTAATTTAATATCACGCTATAAAATGTAAAAAAAAAGTATAAAGCCAAACTGAGCGGCTAGAGACCGCAACGTATAGACCTAAATTTTTTCCTTGCTTTTAATTTATTTTCATTTTTTTTTTCTTTTTATAGTGTATTGTTATTTCATTTGTCTGGTCTGTGAGTAGGCGACTAATGAGAAACACAGCCATGGAAATGTAGAGCCATAATTCATGGTTGAAGCTCGCGCTATCTAATCGCGAGTGTAATCCGTCTTTCACACTCCACCAACATCCCTACTACCCACCTTCATCCCCTACCCAACACCTACAACCACCCCTAAAAATTGTATTGCTCTCGCCGTATTTATTCACAAATGCGACGTTTTGGCAGGTAGCTTTTTTTTTCTTTCAGAAATTAAAAACCACGCACATAAAAGATTTGTTATCACTTTTAGAAGCATTGCAGGCGATGCAGACTACCCTTCATTGGGTGATGAATATCGTGTTTTTATGTGTGTGCGCGTGCACATGCACCTATACACTAGATTTATCAAGATAGCCTTCTTGTGTTCTACTTTAATCAAAAATAGGTCTCGTAATTTGTATTGCCCCAGTATTTTTATTTGTGTATTTAAACAGTTCTTAATTTTTTTTATGATATAAGTAGTTAAATACCCGCCTCGGTGGCGTAGTTGGCTAACGCGCTAGTCGTGTTGAGCCCGACTGCTGAGGACTGGGAGATCGAGGTTCGAATCTAGGTCGGGTGAACTGGGGGTGGTTTTTCCTAAAATATTTTTCCACTCTCCCTCCACGCAAATGCGAGTTCACTTCCTCTAATTCAACCTTCCTAATTCCTAAACCATTAGTGTAATTAGTACTTAAAGCGTATAACCCGAACGGCTAGTAAGACGCGGTGCTAAATAATAAATAAAAGTAGTGTAATATTACTGATTTTTAGATTGTTTTAAGGACGAAGAGAGAAAAAATAAATCTTATCAAAATATGCTATAACTATTTTGATTAAATTTCATTTCTAAGTATTTATTAATAATATAAACAAAATGGCTACTCTAAATATTTCGTAAAGATGACTTTAAGGGTTCCGTACTGATGCATGTTTTTAAATAACTCCTCCGTAACTCTTTGAGATACAAAATTACTTATCCTTGTAAATATGTAGGTCTATTTAATACGATAAAAATTTCTTATTTGAAATACATTTTTATAAAACGTATAGTTATCAAGCTACACGCCAATATATATATTACTTTTCGAGCACTAATTAAAGGTTAAGTATAAGTATTGCGACCGTCAAAAAAATCCAACCAGAGACGTTGATCGATGTCGACTTTTCATGCCCCCTCACCTGCCCCGCTCCGCCTCCTCAAACCCTAAAAAGTGCTATTTTTTTGTAATGTATGTCTGTCTGTCTGTCTAACCCTAAAAATTAAGATTATTTATTTATTTAGCACCGAGTTTCATTACCCGTTAGGGTTATATGCTAAAACCAAGAGTTGTTTACTAAAGCGCGAAAAGAGAAAAAATAGGTTCTAATTATTTTGATTAAAATTCGTATCTAATCGTTAATTAATACTATAAAACAAAATTGTTATTTTCTTTTCCCAATGAAAATTAACATTCTGGTACCTTAAAAAAGCGAGAATTTTCATATTTCCGCAACTATTTGAAATATTAAATAACTTAATACTGCAAAATTGTAGTACCATTAAAAATTATAAACTTTTATTCGAAATATATTTGTATAAAACCAATTACCTAGAACCCTTCTACGATTGTATTTAGGAGGTGATTTCTATATTGTTTCACACTTTATCAAAAGAAAATGTGAATACATTTCCATTTAAATACATATTTCTCACGCCTATCCCATACCAGTCTGATAATAAGACGTCGAGCAAGTAGTAAGAAGAAAGATAAAAGAAAAAGAAAGAACATTCTTTTACTAAAATAAGACATTCCTTTCTAAATAATGAAAAACACATTAAAGACTAGAGGTACACCATAAAGCGTGGAGCACTATTGGTATGCCGTCCAAGACAAAACAACAAATTAGATACACAAGAGACACCTTATCAGTGAAACCACTAACTAATGTAGGAGGGGGAGAAAAGGGGGAGGAAAGGAGGGAATGACGCATGTTGTTTGTTGTCAGAAGGAACTACATCGTAGTAAGGTTTCATCCTAAGTAATTGCTTTAGTAGCGAGTAAAAGTCGACTCTACTAATATTTTTAAGAGGAAAATGCGTGTCTAAGCATTCCTTGGAATAAGGAGATTTATCAGCGATTATTAAAAGCCTTTATCACCCCCCTTCACCCACCAACACTCCTACCCTACAACAGAGATTACATCTACATTAGGTAGGTCATACAACTCGAAGCAGACGTCTCATCGTGATGTTGTTTTCTATATTTTACTTCAGAAAACATTGAAATAAAGATAAGTGAAACCTTTTAGCAAATATATATTTTCAATATGTTATGATGGGATAACAATTAACCAATCAAAATTTCACTGTTGTTAACTGAAGAATACAGAAAAACATACTTTTTTGGGTTTTATGGTTCGAGCGTATTGGTGTATTTATATCCGGGTTAATCGGTCATGAAATGGGCTATTCCCTAAAATATGTAAAAACTATAGAAGTTAATCACATTTTTTTAAATATTGTATTTTACTATCTTATACTTGTATTTATTACTTACTTATTCTATGTCATTAGTAAATCTAAAGTTCATTGCCGCACTTACAAAAGTACACCATTTAACCCTATCCTTAGCTAGTTATATCCAGTCCACCTCATTACACCCTATCTCTTCCAGGTCCATTCTAATACTATTCTCCCAGCTGCATCTTGATTTTTCCATTGGTTTGCCTTAACGAATAAAGTAATAGTAAATTATCATAATATTATGTCCTTCATTTTTCAGTTTTGTATAGTGAGATTTTCAAAAGTAAGACGATTTATTTGAAGAGATATCTTTTGCGATGGAAATAAAAACAATTAATTAGTAATGTTAGGGTCAAAACAACACAACATCTTAAGATATCAGACTGATTGAAACAGTATTTTCATGGCTTTTTGAGAAAATAATATAAATATTGCCTTATCTTACCTTTCTTGAAGAAATACCTATTGAAGTTGGCTATGGTAAACATTCCGCTAGTCCGTGATCAACTGGCCTGTAGAAATATCATCATTGGGTCATAAAGTTATAGTCCTATAAGCTTCTTTTACTCCGACAAATAAACTTGTTTCCACCCACCAAAAAGTTGAGAATGAGAGAAATATGAGCTCAAGTTAACTTCATAAGTACCCCTTCCTTATTAGATCCTGATGTATGGTAGTGTAACGAACTGGACTGCACTAAAGAGAACCAAAAGAAAATTTGAATAGCGTCCTCTATCTTAATATAGACAAATAGCTCTCAAATTGGGATATGTATCGTGTAGCCCTAGGGTCAAACAAATATTATCTATTGATGGCATTATTTTAATGTGTTATAAGTTAACTTAATTTGAACCTAATTTAAGGAAATTGATTTCTTTTAAACTAGCCCAAGGCTTTTATTTGTGAAATGTTTCATCTAGTTTCATTAAAAGTTGAATAAAAACAAAATATATAATGTACATTCCACCTAAGTGAAATGGGTTTTTTTT